>JANIJH010000223.1:8354593-8379411 GCA_024520975.1 Erythroxylum areolatum
CTCTTGTGTTGTTATTTTTTGATATTTTTGTCTATTAAATATCCTTGGGTGTGGGTTTGGAAGGTCTAAATTCTTAATAATAATCAATAGTAAGCATAAGCAATAATCTTAGAAAGCACTCTTTGGATTTCATGTAAACTAATGTATCTATATATTGTTTTAAGTTCATAAGTTAATCATAGTAAATTACCTAATTCTGTAAGATTAGGAAGACTTCCAGTGATATTTAGCTAGTTGTTTGGACCTGTATTGTAACAAGATTCTACTTCTCAGTAGCTTCATCCGGGATAATCTTTCCTGCATAAGTAAAGGACAAAGCTTACGAGTATCTAGACCAAGTTATGAACTAATAACTATATGATCTTGTACTGTATGCGTTATGATGACACGTAGATATGAGTATTAAATAAGAAATTGACAGTACTGTTTGAAATTGAATGTTTCTGAATTCTCTACATCTAAATTTATTATTTCAGTTGCTATTGTCAAAATCTATAGTCATGTGGCTCTCCTTTCTCGCTGCTAATGCTTCGGCATTTCAAGAGATATACAGAGTGTCTTACATGGGCTTAGGCCTCTCTCAAACCCTTTGAAGATTACCGAGAGTCATCACAAGAACAAGGCATCCACTAATTTAATGGATGGATCACTTTTGCAATATTAATCGTCACCGAATAAAACGTAATCAATGGTCAACTTGGTTGTAGTGAACCAATTCTTACTTTCTTACCACTTTCACTCTCAAATCCTCAATATTTTCTATTCACGTCTCATAAGGTGTGCCCTCGGCTCAGAGTGTCAATTACCCCACTATTTGACGATCAATACATGTGTTATCCCAATGACTTGACTACAATGAACAAATGAAAGGCTAAGTACAAAGTAGACTTGTTAGGTATAACTAAAATTATGGTAAAGGATAGTCTCACAAATACATTTGACCAATATTTCTTTAACCAAAAAAAAGGAATTAAGTTCTCATGATAAAATATAATATTTTATATAGAATAATATAATATTATTAAGATAATCTATTCTACTATTTGCTATCATATTTTCTATAAATCTTGTCTCTTTTTTTAATAATTAAAAAACTCACTTAGTTATAAAAATTTTCAACTATTCAATTTTTTGATTTAGTTTTAGCTTTCTGATTTAATTAATAATTGATTTATTAATTAATTAATCAATCAAATTTTATTAATTAATAATCTCTTATAAATTGAAATAAATCTTATTTTTAAAGCATTGATTTTTTTCAATCAAGTTGGATCTTGTAAAAATAAAAAGGGATAATTATTTAATACTTTTCAATTTGATATATTTTCTCGCTTTGAAGTTTGAACATAATATTCTTCGCAACTTGAAATCAGCAAATCAGAACCGTACGTTGCCATGGACAATCTTAGCCGCCACTAGATATGTTGAAACCTTGCTTCCTTGACCAACGCGCCTAACAAAGCGTACTCTTTAAGCGCCCTGTCGAAAACGTCGCAACGAAGCAGGGGTGGAAAAAAGAGGCGTGAGCCTGTAACCAAGACGAACCCCACCGATAACGGCATCGATATCAGGCGCGGCAACCGCCACTTCTCGGAGATCACCTTTTTGACGGCGACCTCCGCCACAAGGCAAAGTCCATGGAGTAAAAAGAAGCAGGTGATTTCCCCAGTTGGCTTCCCGCGCCCCAAGTAGAAGAAGATGAGCTCGTGCATGATACCCGAAACGACAAAGGTTGCGAACATCGCGGAGAGTTGAGAACATCTGCGACCAATGAGAGGGGTACACGCGTTGCGAACTGGTTCATACACTGTTGGACGTAGGATATTGCTGACCATGAGGTTCCATCTCCGACCCCAGAAGTCTTGGAGCGAGCTTGATAGATAGGGTTCGTTGAACTGTGGCTCTAGCTCCAGCCCGAATGTCATTCGAATCAGTTTTGCAACCAATGCTAGGAGTAGTTCTAGGTAGAAGTACACAAGACAATATTGTACGAGCATGAGGATTTGCACGTTGACATAGGCATTGTACTGATAAACTTGCATCAGTAAAGCTAGAAGTAGAGCTTTTGTTGTGTAATTTATCGCAAAAGATTTCTGGGTTCTTTCAGGAACCGAGTTTTGATATGGAGTTTCTTTGTTCTTTCCATTTTCATGTGGCGGGGTTTGTTGGATATTGATCGGTAGGGAAGCGACTGAGACGAAAAGAGGAAGCGAGAGTGATGGGTCAGAAGACAAGGGGCCTTTACCGAAAGCAAAAAGCAAGAGCTTAAAGTTTGCGAGCCAAGAAATGAAGAAAGCAGTGGTACTTGAGAAATGAACCCAAGTGAATCTTAGAGGAAGGGTAAGGAAAAGGCACACAACCGGTAGCACACAGAGCAATCTTTTGGTACCTTTTGGTACAACTTTTCGGATGGCATAGCAGGAAGATAGTGATGCAATTACTATGAGCCATACCTTGAAGAATTCCACCACCTCTTCCTCCATGTTATTTACTGTATCATTGACTTTTCCCTTCAAAGTTTATACCTCGACGAGCTAGTAGATGAAGAAAACAGACATTTATGGGCTTGATATAGGGGAAGAAAGGCGTGGAATGGAGGCCACAAATTGAACGTTTGAACCACGTTTCTCTTGAAGTAGCTAGCTAGATCAGATACAAAAATGCTTGGCTACTGCAAATTGACTTTGATTGTCTTTATTTGATAATGGGAGATTGCCTTATCTCTAAGTGTGATTACGAATCGAGTCGATAGAGGTATTGTAGGCAGCATATCAGGCATTGCTGATTTTCTTTTTCGCTTTGTAGAACTTTTTGGAATAATATGAAAGGAGATATTTTTGGAAAATGGAAAAAGAATCACATCAACTTTGGACTTACGTAAGTAGCAAGTCTTCATAAGATTTTAATTTTATGCAAATATATTTTAAAATTTTTGCCTATGGTCCTACGCACTACTGCAATACAATTCAGCGATTAGTAAGGTTAGTAAGATCTGGATGTGAGAAGGCAGCAGTCAAAAGGAAAGACACGTAAACCATGCCACCATTGTCAAGTAAATTTTTAAGGACCGCAAGTAACAAAGCATGGAGGAGGAGGAAGAGAACAGAATGCTTCAATGAGTGTGGACAAGGAGCATTAGTTTCGATGGTACAAGCTAAACCAGTGAACGTTTTTTGTTCTTTCCAGCATAAATATAAGAGACGACATCCTTTTGTCGTTGTACGAATTTGCATTTGCTTCAACAATTGTGTTTCTGCTTTTACCTAGACAAGCATAAAACTTGTAACAAGAAGACAACTTCGGATGCTTTCATGGATGTCTCCAGACATTCACAAACTTCTGCTACAGTGTGTTTGTCATTACACCATTCATTAATTAAAGAAATGTTCACCTACATTCTTCTTGAAGATTTGATTAGTCAGCAATACATCCTGTCTCATGCTAACAGTCCTATTACGTCACCGCTTAGAGTTGGTCCACCCTTAAGATAGTCTTTCACGTGCATTTAAAAAATTGCCGGTGGCTTCGTAATATAGGTGAGTTGATAAAAGAGTTCTTTTAATTTAAGTAAAGTTATGGGTTCAAACCTATCTCATTTATGCAGCTGTTTAAAATTTAAAGTCAGAGCTTTATTTTCGATAAAGGATCTAACTGATTCAAGCAGGAATTAGTCTGAATATGAATGATTTAAAGGTGTCTTCTTATAATTGGAACTCTCTTAAGATACCTCGTAAATAAAAAAATAATTAGTAAAACTTACGAGACATATAATATAATCTATACATGGCGACGCTGAGATCTTTTAAAAATAAAACATGTCATATCATAATTGACAAAATCTAGTTGTTAAAATGTTCGTCTACTAAAATCACTTTAAATAATTTAAAATAGTGGAATTGAATGTCAATAACTTTAAATTACAATTTTTTTATTTAATGTCAATGATTTTAAACATATTGAAACCACACTTCTGACTTGGAATATTTTCCAAGAACAAGAATAATGACATCCATAGACATTTAAAATAAAAATATCGCTCAACTCCTTTTGATTAAACCATTAGCTTTGATTAGGCTCCATGATGATTCAAAAATTATTCTAACATTATATATATATATATATATGTATATACGTTGAACGGGCACCATCCTTACCCGTGGAAAGCACTTTTTCTGCTATTAATGTGTTATATATATATATTGAACGTGCACCACCCTTGACCGTGGAAAGCGCTTTTTCTGCTATTAATGTATTCATGTGCAGCCCTCTCTCTTAATCAATTACGACTTGTGACCAATGGGGCATTTGTAAGATGGCCCCTTTACAATACAGAAAGTTGGATTCGCATTATATTTAAAGAAGCCATAAATCAACTATTTGACACAAGTAGTTCCTATGATTCTTGGTTTCTTCCCTATTTTCTTAGTACTTATTGTGCCGGATTTTATGCATAAGTGAAGTCGACACTTTGAATAAAAGAAGAATCAGTCTCACCAGATCCGCCATACATATATATGTATATGTATATACATATAAACACTTGAATAAAAGAAAGATGACTCTCACCTGATCCGTTATATATATATGTATATATGTATATATACATGTATATATAAATTACTATAAATCTTACAATATCTTACAAAATGAATTAAAAAGGTTAAGATAGACGTTGCGTACATGTGTGTGTACGGATGAGCGTGTAATGTTATAATCATGGAGTTCTACCTCTAGAGGTCTTGAAGCCAAGAGGAAAGGTAGGATTTGTTGAAATGTGGCTCTAGCTCGACCCCAGCAGAGCTCCAGCGAGATAGAGGGAAATGACGCCTATTATAAGCTGAACAGATCAGAGATGAAGAGGTAGTGGAAGAAAAAGAGACACATCTGGTAGACCACAAACAAGAATATATTTCCGATTAAATAGTAGCAAGAATCAAATATATATATTTATTATAAAAAGAATATTTTATTTTATTAAACATATTAAGATAATGACCCGAGCCTTCAAGTTTTCTTTCTCTCTCACACACATGATTGACTTGGTAGTAATTGTGTTGTTATTGATTATTAGCTCTCGCATGATGTTTTAATTTAAGTATGACTATGCTACAAAATCAATTAGCTACTGAGAGTCGATATCCCAACTATTTCCAAATTTTTCTCTGTATAGGTTTTCTACCCTAGAGTTATACTACTATATAAACACCCCTTAGGGTCTTCTGTCATATGTATTCGTGTACTCATCATTAGTCCTAGGAATTGTGAGAGAGAAAACATTTGTAATTTTTCTTCTTGACATAGTGCATATTTTTGAGCTCTCTTCGTCCTGTTGGTTTTTCTCTTAACACTTGAGTTTCGCATATTCCATTGCTTCCGCGACTACTAGCACAACAAACTGACAAGGTTCATTTCGGTCAATCAAGTCTTGTTGTCATGACGATATCGAAAAATTCGATAAAAAAATTAGTTTTACCATTTGGAAGGTCTAGAAGCAAGTTATTCTCACGTAATATGGATTGAAGAAAGTTTTGCCTGACAAGACAAAGAAACCTGCCAATGTGTCAGAAGAAGATTGGGAAGAGTTGGATGAAAAAGCCTTATCTACTATTCAGCTATGCTTGATGTGCGAAGTGCTCCATGAAGTAGTTCATGAGACTACTGTTGCAGGACTTTGGTTGAAATTGGAGTCCTTTTACATGATGAAGAGTCTGGCCAACAAACTTCATCTCAAAGAACATCTCTTTACGCTTAAGATGTCCAACAGTACACCCTTCCCATCTTATCTTGACAAATTTAATTCCATTATTATTGATTTGGAAAATCTTGATGTTAAAATTGATGATGAGGATCAAGCAGTGCTGCTTATGATTTCACTATCTCATTCGTATAAGTAATTTAAAGAAATCGTGCTTTATAATAATCATGAAACTCTCTCTTTAGAAGAAGTTAAATCTAATTTGTTATCTAAAGAAAAGTTCTATGCTTCCATTAAGAAGGAGGCTGAGGGTTTAATGGTTTGAGGTAAAACTTTTGAGAAGGGAGAGAGCTGTAAGAATTATAAGAAGTCTAGATCTAAGTCTAAAGGTAGAGATGCCAATATTACATGTAAATATTGCAAGAAAATTAGACACGAGGTCTCATACTATTATAAATTGAAAAATAAACTTGAAAAATAAGGTAAAAACAAAGATAATAAATCTAATTCTACCCTTGAGGCTGTTGTGGTTGATTCTAGTTTAAGAAGTGGTGTTCTTTTAACTGTTCAAGGCGAGCGACGATCCAAAGATGAATATATCTTAGACTCCGGTTGTACTTTTCATATGTGTCCTTACAAAGATTGGTTTGCTACCTACGAAACTGCTAAATGTGTTGTCCTTATGGGTAATAATGCACAGTGTGATATGGTGGGAAAAAGGTAAAATCAATATTAAAACTCATGATGATGTTGTTAAAACCCTCCCTAATGTTCATCACATTCCTGATTTGAAACGCAACCTTATTTCACTTGGGACACTTGATTCTCTTGGGTGTAGGTACTCCTTTGAAGGTGAAGGTGTCCCAAGGTAATCTTGTAATCTTTAAAGGGAAAAGACATGCATGGTGTTCTTTATACTTTGTAGGGCTCTACTACTGTTATTGGTACTGTTGATGTTGCCTCGTCTAAGTCTCACCAAGATGCCACCAAGTTGTGGCATTCACATATAGGTAACAACGGCATGCAAATCTTGTGTAAGAGGGGTCTATTGAGCCAAAATTAAGGTAATATAGAGTTTTATGAACGTTGTGTCTTCAGTAAACATTCTACAGTAAGTTTCTCTTCCCTGGGGATTCATAGGACCAAGGTACTCTGGATTATATTCATTCTAATCTATAGGATCCCTCTCGCGTTGCTGCTCGAGGTAGTAGAAGGTATATGTTGACCATTATCAATGATTTCTCCAATAAGGTTTAAGTGTTTTTCCTAAAGAAGAACAATGAAGTTCTTCCCACTTTTAAGGAGTAGAAAACCCTAATCGAGAACCAAACAGATAAGAAAATTAAGTGGTTGAGAACTGACAATGGTCTTAAGTTCTGTGAAGTTGCTTTTGACGACCTATACAAGAAGGAAGGCATCGTTAGACACCACACTTTGGTTGGTAAGCTTCAGAGTTACTGAACATATATACAAGACTCTATTGGAGAAAGTTCGATGTATATTTTCTCATGCTAAGTTAGGACATAAGTTTTGGGTTAAGATAGCTACTGCTATATGCTATCTTGTCAATCATTCTCGACATCATTCTCTATATGAAAAAATCCCAGAAGAAATTTGTTCAAGTAACCCTTCCTCTTGGGTGTCCTATTTATGTTCATGTTAATGAGGGCAAGTTAGAGCCCTGTGCTGTTAAGTGTGTCTTCTTAGGTTACGAGGAAGGGGTTAAAGTTTATCACGTTCATTGTCCTGACCTAAAATATAGTAAGATTTATCATAGTTATGATGTAATCTTTCATGAAGATGCTATATTTTCTAGTGGGCAAGATCCTTTGTTGTATTCTCCTTGTGTAGATGATCAAACTAGTACAAAGGAAAAAGTAGATTTCGTCATCCCTGCTACTTCCCCTAAGGAGACAGTCCTACTTACTTATGAGTCTTAGGAAACTCATATTGATGCCATTGTATAAGTTTATCCACTGCTAGTACAACCTGGTTATGTGATGGCTCGAGATTGTTCAAGGAGACAAACCCAGTTGCCAGCGAGATTGCAGGACTATGATTATGATCTCTTTGCTTATGCTTTAGTTACTGCACAAGAATTGACAGTTATTCTGAGCTAAAGAATTATCCTGAGACTATTGCTAGTGCAGATGTTGGGAATTGGATTAGTGCTATGCAGGAAGAAACTGAAAGTCTTCATAAAAACGAAACTTGGGAATTAGTGAAGCTTCCTAAAGGTAAGCATGCTATTAGTTGCAAGTGGATTTACAAGCTCAAAGAAGGCATCCCCGATGTTGAAAGCAAGAGATATAAGGCTCGATTTGTTGTATGTGGTTTTGATCAACAAGAAGGATTTGATTTCAATGAGGTATTCTCTCCCATTGTTCGTCATACCTCTATTCACATACTATTATCTCTTGTTGCCCTTCATGACTTGGAGCTTGAGCGAATGGATGTAAAAAATTGAATTTTTACATGGTACTTTTGAAGAAGAAATTTACATCCATCAACCCGACAGTTTTGTGGTTCAAGGACAGGAGGATCATGTTTGTCGTTTGAAAAGGTCTTTGTATGGTCTCAAGCAATCTCTGAGACAGTGGTATAAAAGATTTGACTTTTTTATGATTGGGCAAGGCTACTCTAAAAGTAGCTATGATAATTGTGTGTATTTTCAAAAGTTCCTTAATGGTTCCTTCATCTATATGTTGCTTTATGATGATGACATATTGATTACGACACCTAGTAAGGCTCTTGTTGATAGGTTGAAGGCCCAACTTAGTAGTGAATTTGATATGAAAGACTTGGGTGCTGCTAAGAATATTATGAGGGTGGAGATTAATTGGGATCGTTAAGCAGGTAAACTTATGCTCTCTCAAAAGAAATATATTAAGAAGATTCTTAACAAGTTCAATTTAGCTCACTATAAGCCCGTTATTACTCAATTGGCTACACATTTTAAATTTTCTGCTGAATAATGCCCATCTACAAATGAAGCTAAGGAACATATGTCTCGTGTTTCAAACTCTAGTACCACTGGTAGCTTAATGTATGTTATGGTATGTACCCGGTCAGATTTGGTCTATACTGTCAGTGTTATATCTAGGTATATGCATAATCTTGGTAAGGAGCATTGGGAAGATATGAAGTGGATCCTTCGCTACTTGAAGGGTTCTAGTGAGCTCAATTTGGTCTTCAACAAAAATTGTTTTAATCCCGGTGGTGTAGTTGGTTATGTTGATGCCAACAATGGTGGTGATTATGATTGGAGAAGGTCACTTTCATCCAATGTTTTTACTATTTATGATTCAACTATTAGTTGGTATTTTTCTCTATAGTCCATTGCGGCATTATCAACCACTGAAGTAGAGTATTTTTCTCTCTCATACGCGTGGTTGACATGGCAGTAATTATGTTGTTGATTACTAGCTCTCGCATAAAGTTTAACTTAAGTATGACTATGCCACAAAATCAATTAGCTATTAGGAGTATTTATCCCAACTATTTCCAAATTCCTACTCTGTGTAAATTTTCTACCCTAAGGTTATACTACTATATAAACATCCCTTAGGATCTTTTGTTGGATGTATTCGTGTACTCTTCATTAGTCCTGTTGTGAGAAATAGAAAAAACTTGTAATTTTTCTTTTTGACATAGTGCATATTTTTGGGCTCTCTTCACCCTGTAAGTTTTTATCCCAGCACTTGGATTTCCCATGTAAAAAATTTTTGTGTGCTTCTACTGTTTTTCCTTATTTACTTGATTTATTTCATTACCTTCGTGACTACTAGCACAATAAAACATTTTTTATTATTTATATTATAACTGATTATTAACGACCATTAAAATTGGTCAGGGAACTAGAAACAATATTTGCATGAAAATACACACCTTTGATTGTTTCAACTTTTGCCTACACTACTACAAGAATAGATAACATGTTACTAAAAGCATGTGCCACTTTGTTCCCATTGAGATCCATCCACCTATTAGTACGTAGACAGATTAAAATGTAGGTGAAGTTTCTCTAGTTACACCTATTAATCCATCAACAGCGGAACAGAGGACTTGTAATGGATGGATCTTAACGGGAATGGAGTGGCACAAGCTTTTGGGAACAAGTGATTTGAACCCCACAATTAAGATTATGGCTACTAAAAACATTTGATGACCTTGAGAAAAATTATCAAATATTGCATAATTTGCTAAGGGATAAGGAGTACCTGAGGAGCTCTCATGTTGTGGTGGTTTTGAATTTAGGGGAAAATTTTTGGTTGAAAATGGACCCAAATCTCCTGTAATAGTAGAACAAACAACATAATCCTTCAATTGAGTTGATTGACAAGTCGTTTGCCGTGGTCTACTATCTGTTTCTGAAGCTCTAGCAATCTCATTGCAAGAATCAATTGTACTACACTTTAACTCCAAATTTTCTCTCTCGATTTTGCCTTTTTTGTCATCACCTATCTCAAGTAAATCAAGACTTTTCTCAAGGGACTAATTAACATCTCTAATCCAATGCTCAATCTATTCATCACTTTGAGCAAAAGGAAAAATGTTTTTATGAAATGAAACATTACAAGAATAAAATAAATAACCCTTTTCGAGGTCATAAAGCCTCCATCCTTTCTTCCCATTTGGGTATCCTATAAAGAAACATCACTTACTTCTAGGCTCGAATTTATTCTTTAGTGTTAGCTTATTGTGCTCATAATATAGGTAGTAAAACACTTTAACATGTTCATAAGATGGCCTCACATCAAACAAAATATCATGAGGTGATCATTTGTTTAATGAAACAGTCGACATTCTATTCATCAAATAAGCCACAATTAAAACACATTCGCACTAAAAATGAATAGGTAAAGCAACTTGAAATTATAACGCCCTTATTACTTCTAAAATATTCCTATTTTTACGTCCTACTCTCTCATTTTGTTATGGTATATTCGTGCAACTAGTTTTTGAACAATACTATTTTCTCTATATAGTTCTTTCATTGTCCTCGAATCAGTCTCTAACCCATTATCAAATATAAATGGGCTTAACAATCTTCCAAATTAAGTTTTAACCAATTGGCAAAAATCTGTTAGGTATCGACTAGCCTAACTTTTTTTCTTTCAATAAATAAACGCAAACTGCATGATTATGATCATCCACAATAGTAACAAAATAGTGTACACCATAAGAGGACACCTTATGATAAGGTGCCCCCATAAATCACATTGTATAAGATCAAAGAAACTTATTACTCAATAGGAAAGGAGAATGAGTTTGTTTGGCTTGAAAATAGGCATTAAAATTATTTTTGTACTTAAAATCTATCCTACTAATATCAGGAATAAAAGATAAGTATTGACTTGAATGATGACCAATACAACAATGTCAGACTGTAAAGGACTCCAATCTCTATCTTCATAATCAAATGCAACCTCGTAGACTTAAAGTAGTAGACCCCCTTTAAGCTCATCCACTCCAATTAGCATCCTCAAGGAGTAGTCTTGTACCATGCAAAGCTCATTAATGAACACAACCTAACAATTTAACTTAGTAATAAATTGACAAATAATGGAAGTCAAATTGTAAGTCAAACTAGGTACATAATGGACATTAATCAAAGTCACGTCTTGACTTAATATGACTTGACCCATCATTGTTGTAGTTGTCTTGGCCCTATTGGGAAAAATTATTGGTAGAGGCATTGCTTCTTTGACGTCATGTACCAAATCTAAGCAACTTGTCATAAGATTGGATGCCCTTCTATCCAATATTCATTAAGGTTTTCAGAAACTAGAAAGCTTCTTGGAGTTATCACGATTTAGAAGTGTTAACAATTTTTGATACCGTTTGCTCGACATACCTATAATGCTACTAATGCTCTCAAAATTTTCTTGTGTAACATGAAAAGTTTAAGCCCAGCCTGGGGCTCATTCACCTCCTAAGTTGGCCCGCTTCTAACTACATGTTAACTTAATGCAATTTCAACGTCGTAGCCCTTTTCACTATATGTGATAGATGATGACCTCAAAGCACTCTAAAACATCATGTCTAATCTTGTTATAGTGCGTGCATCACCTCTCACTACCCCCTTTTTATCACGATTACCCATCTTGAAGATCAGGCTCTAGTTTAGTTATGGTTTGCATCACTAGGGCCACCACCTCAACATGGTCTTCCTGGCCTTAAACAATAGACTTATGACATTCTTCTATAGTAATCAATGCATAAGCCTTGCTAGCAGTAGGAAGAGGATCCATGCTCATTATCTTATATTGAAAAAATTTTAAAAATACATCATCTAACCCCATAAGATATTGTTACAACTTCTCCTCTTTGTACTTGTAAAGGAATTCCTATATGGCTCCATGGGTACAATTCAAGACCCTGGAATAACTATTAAGCTCATCTCTTATTCTCTTTAATTTTGTATAACAAACCATCACATTTGTGCCCCATTGTCAAAAGGAAGTGATTTTCCCCTTAACCTCATGAACTCGCATGGCATTCCTAATTGGAAAAGAATCTTGCAGATCATTAATTACAAACTACCTTAGCAGTCTCCTCATAAGTAACACTAGTCTGAATGGATTTCTCGACCGAGTTAAAAATTCATGAAATTAATATAGAATTTCAAACTTCCTAACAACTCACTTCATACGAATCAGTCATCATCTAAACTTCCATTGATGAAGCACAATTTATCTATTTTTCCTTAAGGGCACTCATCATAGCCTTTTCCCATATGTAATAGTTTTCTCCATTCAAGAGGCACGTTGTAATCATCGCTTTTAGTTTATATTATGATATTAGATCAATAGTTTTCTTTACCATCAAGGTCTTAACCATGGTATTAGCCATTGAATGTGAGAGGAGGGAGAAGGAATTGTTGATTGACAAGTGAAATTACACCAGTACAGAAATATAGACGACGACTTTTAGGAATATTAGTATTAGGTTTTATTTAAACATGGTTTGATACCATGCAACATTAGCAAAAAAACTTGAAGAAAAAGTATTTCACTTTGATTTATGAAAAAATTATGTATATATAATAAATACTACTCCTAAATAAGGTAAAACATTAATTTCTAATTAAGGTAAAATATTAACTCCTAATTATGATATAGTAAATCCTTTTTAAAACTATATTTCCAATAATATAACTCTTATTTACAATTTTATTTCCAATATTCTTCATACTTTAATCCACTAACTTTGGCACATCACCAATGGTTCTTTATCAAGATGTGAAGGTTAGTTCAATTTTAAGCCAATTAGTACATGATTTGACTGATGCACACCCATAGTTTAGTTTGCTAATTCATAGTTCATCATATGAGCATCATTTTATCCTTAGTCTAAGTAAGAACTAAGGCGAGTCCAACTCACTTTAACCAAGTTAATCAATATACCAAGGT
The DNA here is from genome assembly GCA_024520975.1 of Erythroxylum areolatum. Lineage (NCBI taxonomy): Eukaryota > Viridiplantae > Streptophyta > Magnoliopsida > Malpighiales > Erythroxylaceae > Erythroxylum > Erythroxylum areolatum. The sequence goes on from JANIJH010000223.1 coordinate 8,367,704, forward strand.
AATCGAATATCAAACCATACTTGATCCCACCTAGTTAAGGCACCTTAATTTTGTGGCTCCTAAGAACTTACAAATCTCAAAACATAAACATTAGTGATCTCTTTCTTAACTTTTCGTAGCTGCTTGAACTTCTCAATCATAATTTGGATGATAAGATTATAACCAGCTTACTAAGAGATTATTTGGTTTCATTTTTGTTTTTTTGTTATGGTTTTTAATTTTCCCTGCCAATTTTTAGTTTATATTTTTCTTTCAAATAAAAAAGCATGTTTGGTTATTAATGTCTAATAATTACATATTATATAAAAAATTATATATCAATCATTTTATAAATTAAATAAAAATATTATTTTAATCTCTTATATAAAATTTATTATATTTATCAAATTGAATAACTAAATAATTAAAATTTATCTATAATATTTATTTTAAATATATTTTCAATCATTAAATGAAATTTATTTAAATTTTTTATATTTTGAAGATATTTTAAATTAAAATTATATTTATTGATAATTATTAAATTTAAATTCTTTTATTTTTAAAATTTAAAATAATTATTAAAAATAAGTTAAGTTATTCATAATTCTTATTAATAATTATTATTAAATAATTAAATAATATATTTACTTGATAGTAAACCATATTATGAAAGAAAATAAAAATAGAAATGATAATTTTTAGCCCATAGGCTTAAATTTAGTTGTTTTTAATAGGTCAGCCCATGGGTCAAGCCCAGGCCTAGACAAACTTAAGGTCTAATTATTCTAAACAAAACAATATCATTTTATTTAGAAGAGCTCGGGTAAGCTTAGGTCTAGACAATCCAGAATCTGATCTAATTAAAAAATAAATTATTCTATATTTTTAATTTTAGAAAACTTGACGAGGCTAGCCTATTGCCATCCCTAAATAAAAATAGAAAACACTACCATAAGCAACTGAAAAATAAATAAAAACCATAAACTCAAACAAATAAATTCTTTTACCACATTTGAAAATAAAAATAAAAAACCAAAAATATAAATACAAGCAAATTTGCTCTAAGCAATGCTTAAGATGTGTTACAAGTTTGGACAGACATGAGCTTTGGTACGCCTTTGCCCTAAGGCATAGATCTTCTTTGTTTCTTGTTAATAATACATGGCTTGTAACCCATGGTATAGGTGAGTTGATAAGGGCCTCTTTTGATTTAAGTGAAGTTGTGGGTTTAAACTTCTTTTATAAGTGCAGCTATTTAAAATTTGGAATTAGAGTTTTTCTTCCCACAAAGGACCTACCCGATTTGAGGTATTTTAAAAGTGTTATCATAATTAAAATCCGCTTAAATATTTCGTGGGAAAAAAAATGATTACAGTACTGTCATGTCGTTAAAGCGTGGATCTTCTTATTTCTCTTATGAGTAGCACACAATTCGTGATACAGCCATAGGTCAAGAGTCAAGTTACTCTACGAATTTTGTTCAACGTCACGGATGCTTTTTCCAGACAAATTTCTAGGTTGTCTCTTTTTGTACTTGATGCGTGACGGAGATGGGTTGGCATACAATCATTTCCGATTCTTGATAAATCACATTCGAAGACAACTTCAACAATTACCTAAAACATGGCATAAATCAATTAAATCCTTTCTAGTTCCTTTTCCTACTAGGATTAGTGATAAGATTATTCCTTTATAATCAAAAGGTCACGAGTTCTAGTCACGAAAATAGTATCTTTGTAAAATGTAAATAAAAGATTGAGTATATTGATAACCATCAAATATCATCATCATCACCACTCAGTCTGAAATTCTACAATAAAGCAGGATCTGAGAAGGTTCGATAGTACGCAACTTTACTCCTACATAATAAAGAGGCTGTTTCCGGTGAACCCACATACAAATGAGACAATATAAGTATGATGCAAGTTACAGAAACACTCCATTAAAATAAATAAATGCATAAAATAAATAAATAAATCTGCGAGAACCTAGTATGTTATAAAGTCCATCCCTCCTTGTTATGCAGTAGGTAAGGGACCTCCCTCATAGACCTTAGTGGAATGCCCCCTACTGATATGGGTAACTGGAATGGTCAATCCTTTATCCTGATCCGATCGCGTCAAACTTTTCTATTTCTAACGACTACCTCATTAAGGCCCAATTATGACATATCCTCCTTGATCACTTCCCACCAGTTCTTGTAAGGCTTCCCTCTCCTCCTATTATATCTGCTAACTGATATACCCTCACAGCTTCGAACCGGAGCATCAGAGGGTCTCCTCCGCAGTGGCGGATCCACAGTGGGGGCCAGTGGGGGCACTTGCCCCCACTGCCACCAACAGATTTCTTTAAAAAAATTTACTTTTTTAAGTTTTGCCTCACAAAAAAAATAAAATTGTACTCATATTAAAATTTTGCCCCCATTAAAAATAAAATTTTATCTCTATTAAAATTTTGCCCCCATTTAAAAAAATTTTTGGATCCGCCCTTGCTCCTCCGCACATGTCCATACCACCTAAGCCTAATCTCTCTCAACTTATCGACAAAGCGTGCTATCCGGAGTCTATCTTGTACCACCCGATTTCGCACCTTATCTCTACTAATAAGGCCACACATCCACCTAAACATACGATAACCGTCAAACGATTTTCGCAAGGCCAAGAACCTTATACACATAGTTTAGCCTTTTTATTAGTTCTATAACTAGCAATCAAGCAAAAATGTCTTCCAAAGAACATAATTCTATTAGGATGGCATTGACAGTAGATATTTTGATAAGAAATGTACAAATTCCATTTTCTGGCACCCTCCATCTTCAAGGTGTTTCAAACTAGCCGATAGCAGGTTGAAACAAAACTACAGGTTACTGCAGATTAAAATGGTGGCAAGTTTTTCAAACAACTAAGAGAAGAGATGAGTAAAGAAGGAAGAATACAATAAGTGGGGCAAACCTTTAGCAAGTGCATGCTCGAAAAGTAAAGATTAAAGAATACAAGATTATACATTCCCAAGCAATTAATTTCAATTTGCAGATTCATTTGACAAACAAAGGTAGTGCTTAATAGAAGCTAACAACGACTTTTTATTAAGCAACACCTACCAAATGAATATCTAGCTGCACATCCTCCAAATCCTCTCTTCATTGTTTACATGACCACTCTCAGACAGGATTTATAAATAAGACAACAAAGAAGCTTAACATCAAAAGCATACATCAACTATGGAAACAATTGACTGGAGCTGAAACAAGGGAATCATGTAGGAAGAACTCTCAGTTTTGAATCGGCTGCCACTCTTTACGGATGTCGAATGTGTAGTTGATCTCCAAGTAGCACTTGTTATCGTCGTCAACAAACTGCAACAGAAAATGAAATCAGTAGAAAAAGGATGAGCTGTAACTGCATTAAGTGTGATCAGGGAACTGTATGTTCTCAATTTGGATAACTTTATAAGCACAGGATTATAACGTAAGCTCATCAGATCTGCCAAACATTGAATTAATGAATCCATCATGATCTTTAATTAAGTCTCAACCAACGTTCTGAAACAATCATCATACTTAAAAAGGGATAAAATCATTATAAGCTGATAAAGCTCAATTTTCATAATTACATAAACCTGACAGATTAGAGTAGTTACCCGTTTACAAAATGAAACCTGAAGAAGGAAAAATGTTAAAACTTACCTTACTTTTAGCTGAATATGAACCTCTGGCGAACAAGCCGGACGGTGTGGTTTCCTCAGGCAGAAGATGTACGTATGGTTCTGCCTGAGGACTAAAAGTTCCAAGCATCTCCTTTGTGGAGTCCACTGTTCCACCAACAAAGATTTTGCATTCAGAGAATTGAGAGGAAAAGGAAAAGGAATAAGCCATCTTGGGAAGGAGAGAAAGAGACATTACCTTTGACACCAGTTTTCCAAACTGTGTTAGTGTATTTGAGGCCTGATACAATGTTGTTCTTAACTTGGAGAGTAAATTCCAGGTTATATCGGCTACCTTCCTTTAAGGTAAACCAAGTGCCTTTAGGATTTCCAGACTCGGGAATGGAAAGAACAATATCAGGTCTATCTTGAGCCTTGATGGCAAGGCTCAGGATCTTAACTTCAGGATCTAAAGTTTCTGCATAGCCCATAACCATTGAACAAAGCATCAGATGTCCGAAGAAACTTGCTTGGTGAATCCAACAACTTCCATGAAAATGGAAAAGAAGAACAAAAAGAATCAACCACGTCATTACAGATTCCGTTTTGAATATGAAGAGGGGAGGAACTTTGGAAGTAATGATCCAAATTAACTTTTTCAAACATCAAATTCTGACAAATATGTAAATGTGGCAACTTTGAAAACAGAATAACTTGAGCCAAGTTAGTACCTTTCAAATTTTGAATTGCTGTATGTGACTACTTAAATGCAAAAGCGTTATGGGAAACAATTTCAGCATATTCCAAAATATCCTCAGCTTTCTTAGCAACCAAACAAAAATAACAAGCAAAAAAGTTAAAGCAGATAAACGTGAATACCTCCAACAGCCTCGAAATCCACACTACCAAGGAGCTGCTCCTTCCATCTCCTCAAGCTTTCATCATCCTTTGTTCCCAAAAGTGAGGAAGAAAACAAACAAGGATTGCAGATGGATAAATTTTGATTTGGCAAGTAATCACAAAGGAGACATAAATGTAAAAAAAAAAATGAAACAGACAGATCAAACTGGAAAAAAGAAAAACCTTGTCTTTTTCAAGTTGTTCCTTGAGTGTGTACTGAGGACCCAACTCAATCTTTCTTTCTTCATCATCCTCCTCTTCTTCAGTTGCATAGATAGAACCCTCACTCATTTGTCTACTAATCACGCCAGTCTCAGACTCACCACCTTGAGGTCCTTGCTCAGTTGCAGGTGTTTTTGTCTCTGAAACTGCATCTTTCTTTTCATCATCGAGACCCATCCTTTTTGGTATTTGTATCCACACCGAAATTCAAGTATATCAGAAGCCCATTAACCAGAGCAGAAACTCAAAAATTGGCACACAAAAACTGATATCTCACTCGCAGAACACAACAATATTACAAGGAACAAAAGGAACAGAATGGTCCAAAACAAGAAACAACACAGGAGAGAGGCCAAAACCCAAAAAGAAACAGGAGGACGAGCCAAAATTATAATTAAAACAAGGGGAGGAAAATGGTCGAAGAATCTTAGAAAGGTACGCAGAAGACAAGAGAGCACACAAAAGGGATAACCCTTCAAACAAGAAAAGACACAGAGAAAAAGAACAGAGACGGGAAGGGTTTGTGAGGGAAAGTTCGTTTCAAACACAGAAACCAGAAATGGTCATGCGGTGATCCGAAATTATGTATCTCCCAACAACGAAAAATAAGACACTGACAGAGGTGGCAAGATCGTGAAGGTCACTCCTGCACTATAATCCACGAAGGCCACGATTCGAGGAAGAGGGTATTTTCTATTTAATGCAAATATTATTTCTTTTTAGCACACATATCCAAACATAGAACCCGAGAGATAGAGAGACAGAGACCATAGACAGCTTAGATATGGGTGGATGGTAGATACCCATTGACCCCTTCTTGTGGATATTGTGATTGAAACATGGAAAAAAGCTGCTTAGGATTCAGTTATGGTTAAAATCGATGTAACAAACCTATCAGTTTCACTTACAGTGAATCACTTCCAGTTGTACGAGTACTTTACTTCTGTCTTATGATGTTTCACTTATTGTCAACTAGCTGTTATAAAGTGCTTTCTTCCAAACAAATTTCAGTCTAATTTGTCCAATTTCATACCTGTTATAACCAAGTAATAATAATAATGAGTGGTATGAAATATGGGAATATCACATTGAAATATAAAAATGCAAAAGGGAATTACAAAATGATTAAGGTTGATAAAGTTGAAATGCCCCATTAGGAAGTTAGGTTAATTAATTATGAACTATGAAGAGATATGATTCCTGCCACTCAATGATGGGTCACATGAACAAAGTCAGATAATCTTCCCCCTCTTTATTATATAATTTCATTTTAGTTGTTAGATCAGATTTTCTGTTTCAATTAATTGATTCCTACTCTGTTCTATTAAATCTCATTTACATATTTATGTGAAATTTACACAAATATATGAACTAGATTAAGTAACACAGAATTAAGACATCCTAATGAAAACAGAATGCTCCAACCCGTCTTATGAGCCCCAAATCAATGTATAAATAGAGAATGAATGATGATGATTCAAAATTCGAGGGGAGGTAAAGACGTGGATACAAAAGTTAATGAAGCATCCCATGTTTGCTACAGCATTGCTTGCTTCTACACTAAAGATTCCTAATCATATTGCATGTTAAGCACGAACTGTTGTCAATGATGAAGAATAGTCTTTATGTCATGCTCATCCATTCAAAGCTTCTCTTCTTTTTTTCCCTAAGAATAGTCTTCCGGAGATTGTGTTACCCAAAACTCAATCAACTTAAACTTTAATCATTAACTTCAGATGAGACATGGTCGAAATGCCAACCCTATACAATCTCTCTTCTGGACACACACCACTTGATAATCAACAAACTTAACGTGAAGCATCAGGCATTGATTCACCTGATATTTAACCCTTTTAACACATTCTTTCAAGTTTTAGGGCCTCTTTAACGGTTGCCTGTTGGATACGGTGAAAGAAATAAAACTCAGCTTTCATCTCACACCCACACATGCTTCGCTGGCATTGCACTCTTGGCTCATTGAAGCCCAGGATTGAACAACAATGTGTTGTCAGTAATAAATAGCTTGTACAAGAAAAACAGACAGGTAGATATAAACTGGCTACAAAGATGACGGAGAAACATTCACAGAGCCCTCCATCTCACGCATCAGTACTTAATGAGAGCAGCCAGGTCCTGCATATTAACAAGTCTCACATGGTTTCTGTTTTAAATGGACCACCGTCTTCTCCACAACATCAATCAGCTACATCTAAACAGTTGATAAATTGAGCTGCAACTATTTCAGCTCTTTAGAGAATTTCCCCCATATATCTAAAAGATGAAAGAATTAATTCAATTTCATTATCTCATCTCAAGACCCTCAAATGTTGGACAATTAAAGCACTATTAATGACAATGACATTTCACTTTCATACATGGTCCAAAAAACTCATAGACGGTGTGAACTCAATGTCATACTCATCAAGAGATTGAGTTTTAAGATAACTCCAGAAAGTGAATACTCCATCGTGTTGCAGACTGAATTTTGCTCTCAAGATTCTAAAGTCCAATTGCCGAAATCATCAGGGTACAATCATATATGCCATCCTAGCAACAACTGACTCGATAAATTGATATTCAAGTCCTAATATCAGAAATCAATCACTTCCCCATTTTCTTAACACTCTTTCTTTCGCAGAAACACGAGTACCACCTTCCTTCAGTGAGTCAGTAAAATCTGCAGGACTGTTTGGAGATGTGCTACTTAAGATTTTCGATGATATCAATGTAAACCCATTTCTTGCTCCTCGCAAAGCATAAAGCAAAGGGTTGAAGATGGCAGCAAGCATCAACTCTCCTTTTGCAACAATGAGATACTGGAAATTCAAAAATGACATTGGGACTTGAGAGGAAGAAAGAGGCAACAGCATTATAATATACAATAATCAGCAGAGATATTCACTTACCATGACCATTATACCTAAAACAGCAAGACTTGTTTGTTGAGCTTCAGGCCAGAAGTTATCACCATTGGACCAACCAAATCTTCCACCCCATCCAAACCAACCTCCTCCGCCAACATCTCCCCCTCCACCAGCTTCCTCCCTCTTTTTAATTTCCTTGTTCCATTTCTCAAACTCATTTTTCTTTCCTCCTAGTGCACTTTCTAATGCTTTTCTAGCTTGTTCCTGCAACCACAGACATGAAAAAGTCATATGTAGCATCCAACAGACTTTTAAATTCACACGTGTTACAGAAAGGTCATGACATGCAAGCGAAACAAATCAGAACTAGAAAATGCAAGAGTAGTCAGAACATTTCAAAGGGAAATTTAATCATGCAATCAAGTCCTAAGATTGTGGTTCACTATATTTGCGCTGTTTGGGCCTTAATATTAGATGATATTGCCGATTCAGAGTATAATTCACCGCCAGAAATTTCCATATGAATAAAGGGACTTATTCTGTTGAGCTATCTCCTGGTCTCATTCAACTTAACTTTGTTCAGAATCAGCTGTACTAAATTACGACAAGAGAAAGAGAATGATTTTTACAATCGTACACAATAATCCTTTTTACCAAACTCTAATTCATCTGCAAATATTGTTTGTGTTACAGACTACTCGTTTTTACTGTAACAGGCATATTGGACCTGCCAAAATTCATAGCAGAAAATAGTGGACAGGTGATTACTACATATATCCGAGTATAATATTGAAATTCATAGCAGTTGAGCACATTTCTGGTGAAAATCTGAGGGATGAGGGCACTGTAAAATGGAGAATGAAAAATGTCAGGTTTGGTAACCAAAACCTTACTGCTCAATTAGTTCTCGTGGTTAGAAAAGGAAGGAAACGACTAGTGCATGCAAATTGAATAGCAAACTCTGCTAGCTCAAGAAGCCAAGTTCCAAAAGTTCCCGAAAACAAAACAGCGAAGTATGTCAAATAAGCATAAGGGCACACGCTTCTGAAGATGCTCTGCAAGTCGGAACCCCTAAAAGGTAACACGTAACAGCAGCAACTAGAATTGCCACTGGGTTGTACTGACGACCAGCTTGAACATTTTGGATTGGTATGATTCACAAATAATCATCTCGGCTATCTCCAAATTAGCTAATCATCGACAAACATGATCCAGGAATGATCTTCCAAGTACCAGAAATTGCGCATACCGACTCTATTTGGTTACAAAGAGAACACATTGCATCAATCCTTCTACCATCAACTTCCGCTATAATAGAGGTTCATTTACTTGTGAGCTCATGCACCAACCAGACCGCCATACATTAATCACTCTCTTGTATAAAGAACCAGAACTCTCGAAAACATTACGAAAATGGGACATGGGTTCTTCATTTCCAATTAAATGCAAGAACCAAACCAGACCCCATAAAACACGAAATCACAATCATCCACTGTCCCATCAAAGTTTCCTCCAAATTCCATCCACAACAACATACGCAGAAACACAAATTTCTCACTAACCAAAGAACAAGTCGAAAGATAAGATGTAAAAGATAAAGCTTTAGTGATTGTACCTCTCTGTCGCTGCTGCCTGAGAAAAGGCAAGTGAACTTGCCCTTACACTTGAGTTCCTGTTGCAGAGAAGACCAACCCCTTTCCCAGTTTTGCTTACGGATTCTGTCATAAACCCCGATATCACTTGATTCAGGACGGGTCGAGGATCGCAGAGGGTTGACGTTTAGAACCTGAGCCATTGTTACTGCTTACAAGCCGGAGCAACGCCTTTTACACCTCCCTTCTTTTCAGAGCGTGTAAGGCCTGTTTAGTCACGACACTTTGCTTAGGCCCAATGCTAATAATAAGATATTAATTATTACCCTAGCATAACAATCAAAAATAATTTTGTTAATAATAACATATTTTATTATTAGCAAAGTCATGAATTAGGACTTCATTTAATCCAATAAGTGAATATAATAAAAAATGTAACAAAAATATCATTTTTTACTTTAAAGAAAGAGAATAAGTCTATCTAGATATTAAAAAAATACTATTTAATTATCACATATTTGAATTCTATTATCTTTTTTTATCTCATATAATATTTACACAAAAAATGAAGTATTAAGATAATAATTTTATAATTCTTAAAATATAAAGATAATGTGAATACATGTTAAATAAATAATTATAATTTTTACTACTACATATGTATAATATCCCCCAAAAGTTATACTATACCTACATTAAAACCAAGTATTATAAAAATTCCTATAGTTTACACTTAAAAGTATCATTGATATAATTAATATATTTAGAAGTATTTTATGTTTATTTTTATTTTTAACTTTATAAATAGAGTCATAACACGTCAAAAAAACAAGAAAAAATTATAAAATTGTTGTGCTAGTAGTCACAAAAGCAATTAAATTAATCAAGTAAAAAAAGAAAAAACAATAGGACACAAAGAATTTTTACATGAGAAACTCAAGTGTAGGGAGAAAAACTTACGGGTAAAGAGAACCCAAAAATATGCACCATGTCAAAGAAAGAAATATTACAAATATTTTCTCTCTCTCACACACACACACAAACCCTAGGACTAATAAATAGTAATATTCTCTCTCTCTCACACACACACACACAAACCCTAGGACTAATAAATAGTATACTAATCCGATGTTACAAATGACCCTAAGGGGGTGTTTATATAGTAGTATAACCCTAGGGTAGGAATCCTGCACAAAGTAGGAATTTGAAAATAGTGTCAAAAAAAGAAAGAAAACCTATACAAAGTAAGAATCTATATCGAGTAAGAATCTTGAAGGCTTTGGTCGTTATCTCAACAAATCTCCACCTTGACACAAGATCAAAAGTAGGAGCTCCCTTCACTGGAAGCCTTGAAGGGTGCTCAAGTATCAATAATACCAGCTAAGTCTAGGCAATGCTTGAACTTAGCAATAAGTAATGGCTTGGTCAACAAATTGGCAGGGTTTTCAGTGGTGTGAACCTTTTAAACAATAACTTCACTTACTTCGACAATATCCCTAACAAAGTGGCGTCGAACATCAATATTCTTAGTCTTAAATTAGTGCTTACTATTTCTCGAGAGGTGTCTGACATTTTAACTATCACATAACACAACAAGAATATCTTGTTATAGACCATGCTCTTTCACCAAACCTTGGAGCCAAATAGGTTCTTTTACTCCTTTAGTAGTAGCAATATACTCTACTTCAGTGGTCGATAATGCTACAATGGACTGTAGAGAAGAATACTAACTAATAGTGGAACCACAAAGAGTAAAAACATAGGATGAAAGTAACCTTCTCCAATCATAGTCACCACCATAGTCAACATTATTATAGCCAACTAAACCACCAGGATTATAACGACTTTTGTCTAAGAGCAAACCAAGCTTACTAGAACCCTTCAAGTAGAGAAGGATCCACTTCACACCTTTCCAATGCTCCTTACCAAGGTAATGCATATACCTAGATACAACACTGACAGTATAGGCCAAATCAAATGGGGTACATACCATAGTATACATCAAGTTACTAACGGCACTAGTGTACAAAACATAAGACATACATTCCTTAGCTTCACTAGTAGATGAGCATTATTCAACAGATAATTTAAAGTGTGCAACCAATGAAGTAGTAATAGGCTTACAGTAAGCTAAATTGAAGTTATCAATCATATTCTGAATATATTTCTTTTGAGGAGCATAAGTTTTCCTGCTTAACGATCCCAATAATTTCGGTCCTAAGAATCTTCTTAGCAGCACCCAAGTCTTTCATATCAAATTCACTGCTAAGTTGGGCCTTCAACCTATCAACAAGAGCCTTACTAGGCATCGCAGTCAACATAATTATCATATCTACTTTTAGTGTAACATCTCATCCTCAATGGGAAGGGTAAATTGGTCAATTGGGACAGGCTAGTGGTTTGCATTGCATATTTTGATTGATTATACTTTTGGCCTCTAATTTTAGAGGAATGAGTCAATTGGCATGCACTTGTAGGCACATGCATTCATGATGTTTTCCGGCAT
>JANIJH010000223.1:8379511-8391118 GCA_024520975.1 Erythroxylum areolatum
ACCCAGCATTGTAACTATTTTTCAGGAATTGAAGAGTACCCCGTTAGACGAACGGGAGTATGTCTACTGCACTGGGGTCGGAGATTAGGGTCGGGATCAGTTCGCATTTGCATTAGGGTCTTTCTGATTCATGTGTAAATTTGTATTTCCGCGATTTCTACTAAATCGAACTGTTATTGTAGAGGGCCCAAATTGTTAAATGTATAATTGAAATTGTGACATTTTAAAAATGAAAATGATTTCGAACTATAATGGACCCAACTGTTTATTGAATTCTGCACTTTTGATTGATTCTAAAATGTTTTTTAAAAAAATTGCATACTGAGTTTTGTACTGGAATTGAGTGTTGTAGCCTACCATTCTCGTGTGGCGCGGACTCGAATATCACCCACGATATCGGGTTCGGGTCCTGAGGGGTTGGGATGCTACATTTAGAATAGCCTTGCCTAATCATAAAAGAGTCAAATCTCTTATGCCACTGTCTCGGAGATTGTTTAAGACCATACAAAGATCTCTTCAGACATCAAACATGATCCTCCTTTTCTTAAACCACAAAACCCTCTGGTTAATGGATGTAAATTTTTTCTTCAAGATTACCATGCAGGAATGCAGTTTTCACATCCATTTGCTCAAGCTCTAGGTCATAAAAAGCAACAAGAGATAATAGTACGCAAATAGAGTTATTACGAATGAGGAGAGATAATACCTCATTGAAATCAACTTCTTCACGTTGATCAAAACCATATATAACAAATCAAGCCTTATATCTCTTGCTTTCAACACTAGGGATGCCTTCTTTAAGCTTGTAGATCCATTTGCAACTAATAGATTACCTTCTTCCTTCACCAAATCCCAAATCTTGTTCTTATAAAGACTTTCAATTTCTTCCTACATAACACCAATCCAATTCCCAACGTCTGCACTAACAATAGCCTTAAAATAATTCTTTGGATTAGAATAAGCGTCACCTTCCTGTGCAGTAACTAAAACATAAGCAAAGAGATCATAATCATAATCTTGCATTCTCTTTAGCAATTAGGTCTGTCTCTTAGAATGATCTTAGGCCAACATATAATCAGGTTGCACTAGCAGTGGATCAACTTGTATAGTGACATTAGTCTTGAGTTTTCTGAGAGTCAGAAGCAAGACTATCTCTTTAGGGGGAGTAACAAGACTGACGAACTCCACCTTCTCCTTTGTATTGGCCTAATCATCTACATAAGGAGAAGACAACATATAATCTTTCCTAGAAGAAAATTTAGCATCTTCATGAAAGGTTAGATCATAACCATGATAAATCTTACAACATTTAGGATCAGGATAATAAACATTGTAACCTTTAACTCCTTCCACATAAACCAAGAAGACATATTTAACAACATGGGGCTCTAACTTGCCTTAATTAACATGAATATAAACAAGACACCCAAAAGCACGAAGGTTAGAATAATCAACAAGGTTACTTGACTGAAGTTCTTATGGGACTTTGTCGTCAAAAGAATGATGTGGGAAACGATTGACAATATAGCATGTAGTAGTAGACACCTCAACCCAAAACTCATGTCCTAACTTAGCATGAGAAAGCATGCATCAAACTTTCTTCAATAGAGTCTTGTTCATATGTTCAGCAACTCTGAGGCTTACCAACCAAAGTGTCATGTCTAACGATGCCTTCCTTTTTTCATAGGTCATCAAAAGTATCTTCACAGAACTCAAAACCATTGTTAGTTCTCAATCGCTTAATTTTCTTACTTGTTTGGTTCTCGATTAAGGTTTTCCACTCCTTAAAAGTGGGAAGAACTTCAATCTTCTTCTTTAAGAAAAACATCCTAACCTTACAAAAGAAATCATCAATAATGGTCAACATATACCTTCTACCACCTCGAGAAGCAAAGCAAGAGGGACCCTATAGATCATAAGGAATATAATCTAGAGTACCTTTGGTCCTGTAAATCCCTAAGGAAGAGAAACTCACTCTAGTTTGTTTACCAAAGACACAATGTTCATAAAACTCCATATTACCTGAACTCTTAGCTCAATAGACACCTTTTTCACAAGATTTGCATGCCTTTCTCACCTATATGGCCTAGGCGATAATGCCACAACTTGATGGCATCTTGGTGAGACTTAGATGAGGCAACATCAACAGTACCAATAATAGTAGAGCCCTGCAACACATAAAAAGTACCATGTCTTTCCCCTTTAAGGATTACAAGATTACCTTAGGACACCCTCATGACTCCACTTTCAGAGGAGTACCTACACCCAAAAGACTCAAGTGTACTAAGTGAAATAAGCTTGCATTTCAAATCAAGAATGTGACGAACATTAGTGAAGATTTTAGCAACATCATCATGAGTTTTAATATTGATTGTACCTTTCTCCACCATATGATAATGTGCATTGTTACCCATAAGGACAACACCCTTAACAGTTGCATAGGTGGCAAACTAATTCCTGTGAAGACTCATATGAAAATTACAATCGGAGTCTAGGATCCATTCATCTTTAGATCGTTGTTCGCCTTGAACAACCAAAAGAACATCACTTCCTGAATTAGAATCAACCATATCAGCCTCTAGTGTATAATCAGATTGATTACCCTCGTTTTCACATTCTTTTTCAAGTTTATTTTTCAATTTATAACAATCCAAGACCTTGTGTTCATCAAGCTTATCAATGTCAAATTTGGTTGAAGGAAACATGGTAACAAGACTTGATTGACCAAAATGAACCTGGTTCTTATACCAGTCTGTTGTGCTAGTAGTCGCAGAAGCAATGGAATCATTCAAGTAAATAAAGAAAAACAGTTGAAGGACACAAAGAATTTTTATGTGAAAAATTTGAGTGTCGGGAAAAAAATTCATAGGAGAAGATAGCCCGAAAATATACGCTATGTCAAAGAAAGAAAAATTACAAGTGTTTTCTCTCTCACATATAGAAACCTATGACTAATGAAGAGTACATCAATACAATGTTACAAAGGACCCCATAAGAGTGTTTATATAATAATATAACCTTAGGATAGGAAACCTACACAGAGTAGGAATTTGGAAATAGTGTCAAAAGAGGAAAGAAAACCTAAACAGAGTAGGAATCTTGAAAGCTTGGGTCATTATCCCAACAAAAATAAATTATCTCACATCACATAAGACGAATGAAGATGAGTTATATACAAAATATATCACATAACTTATTAATATTCTTTTATGTATATCATCTTATTTAGGTTTGATTCTTTCATTCTTTTCTTTTTCTTTCTATGGTCCTCTAAAAACCTAATATTGATATTAAAATCTAGTATGATGCTTTTAAGCAAAAATACAATATTTTGTCCTCCTCAATATCATCTTGATTATTCTTCTACTTGTAACTACAAATGATAATTTGGTTCAAGCTCGACCTATCGACTCAAAGTTAACGAATCAAACTTGAGTTGATTGGTCCTTAGCTTGGACTGCTTAGGCTTAGCCCAACTTAAGGCCTAACACTTATAAGCAAAACAACATCGTTTTATTAAAAAACGACGTTGTTTTTGCATTTTAATTTAGAAAACAATTCAGGCTTGGTTGAGTCAGGCTCAGGCTTTGTTGAGTCAGGCCCGATCAGGCTAAGGCATGGGCTACTGAGCCTAGGTCTGACTCGACCTATTGTTATCCCCAATGTAATTGGAGTAGTATTGTATGCATGGTTAAAAGATTTTGAATCGAAAGGGAACATAATTAACCTAATATATGTTGTATTCTTATGTGTTTTAATAGTCTTGTACTCTTGTTATCTTCTATCTATAACTCCTCTGGTGTTTTATATGTACTCAAATTACACATTTTGTAATCTTGTTATCTTCTATCTATAAGTCCCCTAGTGTTTTATATTTACTCAAATGGCAAAGTTGAGGGAATATATATTTAATTAGATTTACTAAAAAATGATACTGGGATTGATGAAATTTAACAAGTAAAATTGTTCCAAGTTTACAAGTGATTATTCACACTAGATGAAGATAAGATGAAGCAAACTATATACAAAAATATAATTTGTAATATTAATTTAAGTTTTTGACTTAAAATATAATGTTTCTTTTTTTATGATTTACTTGAACCTAATCCCTTTGCCTTAAATTTCCTTAAAGCTCAGTACTTGATTAACTAATGGCAGCATCTAACTTTTCCCATTTGTTAGATGGTAATAAATATAAATAAAATTCCCAAATTTTGAAGCAATGATTACTAAAATTATAGTAAGTTTAGCTTTGAACCTAACTTAAAAATTTGTGATCGATCTCAGTTTCAAGTTTAATTAAATATATAATTTAATTTTTAAAAATTAAACATAACATTATTTTATTAAAAATTTTTAAGTTTTGAATCAGATAATCCGAGCTTAATTCTAAGTTAAAGCATAATTTTTTAAAAAAAATCTAAATCCAACCTAAAATTTATTTAAATTTAATCGAATATGTTAATTTCTAGGTAGATAGGACCAACTTTTGTCAAGAATTTCTCCCAACAATCTCTATATGTTTGTTAAACCAACCCCACATATTTTCATCTAAGGGTCCAACGCCAACACCATCAAAATGTCCTCGCCTTTCTTAACATTTATTCTCATTTTCAAACTTAGACGAAGAAATGCATTGGGCATCACAGTAAACTCCACAAACTCAATTTCAGCTGTGTGCTTACCGACAAGAAGAGACGGTATCATTTTAAGCTGTCGAGGAAAAAGAGAATTTCGAACAATCTTTGTCAATGTCATGTCGCTATCCTTGGCTTTCAATTTAAAAAAGAGACACCACTTCTCCCAAATTACGTTTATACCCTTAACTTGCAGTTCTGGTTGTTCAACGTCAGAGGGGCACACTTGTACTCCGTCATCCCTAAGGAAAAGATAAAAGTTTGCATCTGAAGCCATTTCTACCCTCATCACCACAGGCTGCTCGCGGTACCATTAGGGGCATAACCGTCCAAATTCCGACAAGTATTAGCGGCTTTCTGGTCATTTTAATATTTATATAGGAAAAGATAGAAACAAAGAAGAGAGAGACAAGGCTGAAGAGAGATAGAGAGAGAGAGACAGGGAGGGGCAGCGAGAGCCGTTTGTGTCCGTTTTTTCTGTTAAATATATGTGTGAGAGAGAACAGATAACAATGGTGTCGGACCAGGAGATAGCGAGAGGTGTGGAGACAGTGCTCCGTCAATCCGACCCTAATGCCGTCACTTCCCTGAACGGCGTCGTTAAGCAGCTGGAAGCCAAGCTAGGTTTAGACCTCTCTCACAAGGCTGGTTTCATTCGCGATCAGATCAACCTCCTCCTACTCGGCTCTCACTCACCTTCGGTGATTACTACCACCCCCACCCACCACCACTCACCACTACAACAACATCCAGAAACCCACGCTTTTCGTCTCCCCCAGAAGGACCATTTTGCCCTCCCCCAATTTCAACAATTTTCACCCCATTTTGCCATCCACCAGCAGCATTCTCAGGTGTTCCCTCAGGACCTCAACTTCCGACACCCCCCACCGCCGCCGCATCCTCACCAGGTTCAGCAACCGCCGCCGCAGCCTGTCGCCAAAGCTGATGTCTTTCCTCAAAATGCCGCTTCTGTTCCTCCTCAAATCCCCAATGAGAGGTAATAAGCTTTGGTAGTGTAATGAGATGTTGGTTTTAGGGTTTGTCTTAGGATCTTTATTTCATTTTTTGGTGTATTTGGTAGCAAACTCAGGGTTTTTTTATTAGGGTTTGTTGTCTCTTGCCCGTTTCTATTTTTCTTTATACTGTTCCCCTTTTATCGTTTTATAATAAAAGCTCTGGATTGTAGTCGTTCCTGTAAGATTTGGTGTTTTTAGAATAACAATGCTACTTTAATTTTATGAAAGTTCTGGGTGTCGTTGAACCTTTGATAATTGATCATTGGTATGTATTTGCTCGGCCTAGGTGTATACATTTGCGCTGCATCATGTTGTTGCTGCACAGTTCTGTTTTTGTTAAGCTATTGTCGGATGATTTTATTGTGATCTTGAAAGTGTTCTGAGACTGTTGAAATTACACTTATAGCAGGCATAAAATCTGATGGTGTTTTTAAACCAATTACTACAGTACTCCAGTTGGTGCTAAGCGAAGAGGTGGTCCAGGGGGTTTAAACAAAGTTTGTGGTGTTTCACCTGAACTTCAGGCAATTGTTGGTGAACCAGCCCTGCCGAGGACTGAGGTATCTTATCAAATAGTTCCTATGATGCCCTGCCTTTCTTACTATTTGATTGCTTTTGAAGAAGTTGAAGAAATCCCTAATGTTTGGAAGAACTTTCCTTTTCTTGATGCAGATTGTGAAGCAGTTGTGGGCATACATAAGAAAACACAACCTTCAAGATCCAAGCAATAAGAGGAAGATAATTTGTGATGAAGCCCTAAGTGTGGTCTTTGAGACGGACTGCACAGATATGTTTAAGATGAACAAACTACTGGCTAAACATATCATTCCACTGGGACCATCGAGTATGTAAACTGAAACTTTGTTCTGCCATTGCTGCCTTGTGTTTGATGTGGTCTAAGTTCAGGTTCTGTGAAATTTGGTGCAGAAGAGTCTGGCCAGGCTAAAAGATCAAAGGTAGATGCAGAGTCCACAACTGATAGGGCTGGATCTGATGGATCGCTTGTAGTCATATCTGAACAACTTACCAAGTTTTTAGGGACTGGAGAAAGAGAGATGACACAGTTGGATGCATCTAGACGTGTTTGGGACTATATAAAGGTTAACCATTTGGAGGTTAGTAGCTAGGCTACACACTAGTCTCCGGTTATTTACTACAATAGTAGTGTCTTGGTATAGTTGCTTTCTTGTTGGACCAGTTCTTGTTTTATCTCTGCTATTATATTTGTTTTACTTTTCTTACTATCTTGTTGCCTGTTTCTTTGTTGTTTTTTTTTTGACAATTTTCATTGTTGCCTATTGCCTGTTTTTCTCTCCTAATATAGACGTTTATTGGTCTGTTGTTGCCTACTACCTGTTGTCCCTAATAGTATGATGTAAGAATAAAGGAAAATGAATCCGAAATTAACTTTCTCTGATTCTGCTTGTATTCCTTCAGGATCCACTGAATCCAATGGCAATAAAGTGTGATGCAAAGCTTCAAGAGCTTTTTGGATGTGAAAGCATTTCTGCTGTGGGTGTCGAAGAAATGTTAGCTCGCAATCATTTATCCGAGAGGTCATGATGTTTATAGATTAACTGGTTAGTATGCTAAAAAAATTGTAATGAGTTCATAGATTTTGAGCTAAGGCATGGCTGGAAGCATTTGTCAACAAAATTTTTACTCTCTTTTCTTCTAATTAGACTTAACATCTTTGGATCATGTTCTTTGAGTTCTTTCACCCTAAAATAGTTGAGCACTTTTTTCTTCTCATTTTTCTGGCTTAGGCTATTCTCAAGATGACCGGATGAGTCCTTGGGACTTTTTGGGTTTATAGCTATTCTCAAGATGACCGGATGAGTCCTTGGGACTTTTTGGGTTTATATAGCACTAGTGACAAAATGCATCTTCAAGGTTTTTGCTTGTTATTTAATGTGAGCCTTTGCATCATGAACTTGATGTCCTTGTTCTTTACATTATTTTATAACAATCTTCATTATCAATTTACCATTGTGAAAGTCACTAGTGAAATAATAGACCTTTGTTCCTTTTTATGTAACTGTTTCCTGGATTGTTGATGTTGAAGTCACTAGTGAAATAATAGACCTTTGTTCCTTTTCATGTAACTGTTTCCTGGATTGTTGATGTTGTCTTTAAGGCAGTTCTCATAAATCCGTTCTGATTATGCTTTTTCTTTCTTGTTCTGGCAGATATGCCTACTGCTCACAAATCCATAAATTAATTTTGTTGTTTATGTATGTGCCTGATCTTACATAATTTTGTTGTTTGTGTAAATGACCGATGTGTGTAATCTTGTTTCCTGCAGGTACATGGAATGCGTCCTGTCTGGTTAGTTAGGATGGTAACTGATAGTGAAGACTTTGCTTTTTGGCCCTTTGTTGTTCTTTTGTTCCTTCTGCTTTGTGAATTAACATGGCTAGGTGATATGATCGCTGACATTGACTTTTAGTATCAGATTGAAAACATTCCATGGGCAATGGCGGGAAATATCTTTGTAGTTATGGCATTACCCTGGAAATAGGCTTTCTTTGCTAATTCCTTGTCTTTTAACTTGGAATGTCTAACCCTTGTGGTAGACGAAGACAGTGGTGGAATTGTAAATTATTTTGTACTTATGCTGAAAGGATGAAATGGTTATCCACCTGCAAGTGTCTACACATTGTTTATGAATCACATGGGCCAGTTGTTCTCATTCAACAGTTCTCTCTGCATTCTTTATTCTAAATAGACATTTTCCCTTCTTTCCAAGTTAAACAAACCAAATATATAATCAGTTGTTTGAAGGTTACATCGAGTTAAAAAGCATAAAAAAATTTACTTTCAAATTAAAATCAAGATCCAGAGTACTATGTGGTCAATCAGAAGCACTATCACTGGAACTGTTGTACAATAAGAGAAGCCATGGCTACAACCTGCTATACTAGCTAAAAGTCCCTGCGGTTAGAAAGATCAAACTTGTGACCACTAAGATTAGAATGAGAACTGCCGCTTTAACCTTGTTGGACTGTCTATAGTAGCTCATCTTGTCTGTTATGGTCATGACATACCCCAGTAATTTCTGCATCAAAATTTGTAGGGTCGATGAATAAGAATAGTCAGCTCCTGTAGTCTTTAATTCTAAATTTTCAGGTTGCTTACCAGTCTATAGGGTTCAACGTAAACAAGCGGCTCCATAAACAGCTCTACATGCCTGACAAGCATACAACTGTTACTATAATTCACAATACGAGGAAGCTCCTATTGTCTTGCTTCTATATGGAATATTTTCCACACCTTATGTGCAGATGCCCCCTGTACTCGTGCAAAATCAGGAAGCTGATACCCTTCCCCAGTATCGTACGTGACGTTCTCGATTCTTCCAGTAGATTACCATGCAAAACAAGGTGCTAAAAGAATGAGGATTGCAGATTTAACAATGGCAAATGAAGATTTGGTTTGTCAGGAGAGATTGACAGGTGCACATACCTATTCTCCATTCAGCACCAACGACCATCCCATCCCGCAGAGTGGGTTTCATTACAAATTTTATGTTTTCTCCCAACTTGCTGATCAGGAATTTGAAGAAGTCGAGAACTTGCTGCAAAAGAGAAATTTATCATACTCGTTCCTAGTTCCTTGCATTTTCAATATCATGACAACCCTATGAACCTGTTTTCCTTGGATAGACTGGAAGAATGAGAAGAAGTTGCAGACACATCGACACTCGTCTCCTATAATATCAGACAATTCATCCGCGTTTCTGTTTTTAACAGCATTATAAAGCTTGGACACTGTGTCAAGAACTCGACCATCTTCTGGCCCTGATCCTTGAGAATTCGCTGCAGTGCATGGCACAGGCGATAACAATCCACTCCTCCAGGACAAGCTTGTACCAACCACAGCTTGGTGCAAGAATGGACCTAGGAAAGTAACATTAGCAGAGGTTCTTTTACATGTATGTTTCCTTTTAAGAGGGCTAAGGAAACTCCAAGGCTGTGATGTAACAGAATTTGTGTATGGATGAGTGAGAAGGGCTGGGATGACCATTTTCAACAAAAGAAGTGACGAACTTAGGAACTACAGAAGGTGAAAGTGTAGGTAATGTAATGATCTAGATGAAGGAAGGCTCCAAAAGATACTGAAACCAAGAAGGAAAGAATTGAGGCAAATGAACCTTGCCTCAAAATGGAGGCAAGGAATCATCTTAGGTTATATTTGGTTGGAGGTTTTATAATGTAATGAAACGGAATGAAATATTATTTCTAAACGGTAAAAATAAAAAACTTTTGATTTAGGAAATTTACGATGAAATGTCAAATGATAAATAACTTTACACTATATTATATTATAAATTCCTCATCCAACTAACATTTCACTTTATTATATTATGAACTATTCTATTCCTCCAAAATAACAATTTTTCTAATATTACATCTATTTACGGTTTATTCCATTATAAATTATTCCATTTCATTCTATTTTATTAAAAACTTTATGTCTAACTAAACACATCCTTAAAAAAAGTAAAACCACGTGGTACTACTTTAATAATCAATATTACTTCAAACAAAAATCTAAATACAAAATTTACTAAAATTTTGATGTTTATGATCCATTTAAATTAATGACAAAAAGGCATATTTTTTTAGAGCAAACATTTTAAAAATGTAATAGTAAAAGAATTTTTTAGGATATTATAAAAAGAGAGGACACTATTTTTTATTTTTCTTCAATTATAAATATAGAGGCAATTACAACTCTTTATTTATAAGCAATATTTTTAAAACTATTCTGACTGAGCCTGTTTAATAGTAAAAACCTTGAATTGATCATTTTTTTGGTTTTGTTTTTAACTTTTTGGTTCGACTGAGTTTAATAATTTTTATTGTTAAAATCAGTTAATTTATTAATTAATGAATCAATTTTCTTAAACTAATAAGTTTTTATAAACTAAAATAATCCGATTAATTTTTATTTATAGTCTTCTTTTTCAATTAAACTTTAAACTTTTTATTAAGTAAAGATAATCTTCTTCAATTATTTTTAAAATTATTTAATTTTATTCTATTTTTAATTGATTTTAAGATGGTCTACTACTTGTTAAATCTTTCAAATTTTAAACCTCTTATCTTATCGGTTTAATTTCTTCCATATTTTTAAAATATTGTTTGTAAGAAAAGATAAGTTATGTATATTTCTCGTTTACCATGATGTCACTTATTAAAAATATTAAATAATTGACATCAATTTTTTATGCTACAACAAATAACATCATCTCGTGTCTCACACTTACATCACACATCATACTTAAAAATTTACACTTACATCACATATCATACTTAAAAATTTAAATAAATTCTTATTTAGGAGACAATTGAAATTTTTGTCCTATCTTGAAGTCACTGTCACAGTCAAAAAGATTCCACTATTCTTTATTTTCTTTTTCACTTGCGTCTATGTTCAGTTCAGTCGACTTAGACTCTAAAAGTAAATTGTATGGTAACATGGTGACATGATCTCATCCTCGTATTGGTCTCGAGACTTAAAAGTTAAAACACTGAAGAACTAAAGTGGAAAGCCTGAAAGTTTGTATTGAGGTCAGAAACGTGTAGGTTGGAGCAGAACAACGTTGCTATGCTGTAGCTGGAAGTTTGTAACACTCAAAGTATACATTTTAGGATTTATTTAAATTCTTAAGAGGAAGAGGACCAGGGTCTTCTATGTTCCTAAAGGACCAGGCTCAAAATGCACGAGCACAAATATTCACTGATCCAAATTTGGAAGAGCCTTTCCAATGGTTAGACATTCATTTTCCCACACTCCCCAAGTTTTCAGATTATTATGGCCTGTTTGGTTCAAGGAATGGAATAGACAGGGAATAGAATAGTTATTCTTAGAAATAGAAAAGATGAGGAATAGGATAGAATGAGTATTACTTTGTTTGGTTTAAAGAATGGAATAGATAAAGAATTTCT
>JANIJH010000223.1:8530368-8550951 GCA_024520975.1 Erythroxylum areolatum
TTTTATAAAAATGAAAGTAGCAGTTGAAAAAGACGGTGACTTCCCTTTGGTAAGGAGTGTGCGTCATTTTTCCAGAATACTGCTGTAGTCTTTTCTTTTTAGTTTTTGACAAAACCGAAAAGAACAAAAAGAGAGATCTCCTTCCTTCTTCATTTTCGGTACTGAAAAGAAACACAAGAGAATAAAGAGAAAATTATTTTTCTCTATTATCGAAGAAAGAGTTCTTCAATTTTATTTATAGCCATATCAAGTGTTGAAAGCGGGATATATTTTTCGGTGTGGAAAACATAGAGGCTTCGTACTTTCGAAGTTCTGAATCGAGTAATCGTCATTTCCAGGTATTTATTCATCTGTCTGTTTTGATTTTGAGTATGATTATTAAATGCAATAGATCAATATGTGATTGCAATTTTTTATTTCCGCTGTGCTTGCGATCCTTCAATTGGAAAGTTCGAAGAAATTGTAAAACAATTACATGTTTAGATTATACAATGCGATAAATTATACATTCTAAATGTTAAAATTAATAATTTGGTAAATTGAAATATTTTTAATTTACTGAACAATTAGAATTGAAAATTACAATTTGTAAAAAATAGAATTGTTTTCTAAAATAAATGTTGGATAATAACCCAAGTCTTCTAGATTCTTACTCTATGTAGATTCCTATTATGTGTAGGTTTTCTTTTCTTTTTGGACACTATTTTCAAATTCCTATTAATTTAGGTTTCCTACTCTAGGATTAAACTACTATATAAATACCTCCTTGGGGGTCCTTTGTAATATCGTATGGTGTACTTTTCATTAGTCTTAGGGTTTATGTCTGTGAGAGAGAAAGCACTTGTAATTTTTTTTCTTTGACATAGTGCATATTTTTGAGCTCTCTTCGCCCCATGAGTTTTTTGTCCCAGCACTCGAGTTTCTCACATAATTTTTTTGTATCCTTCTACTATTTTTTCTTTATTTACTTAATTGATTCCATTGCTTCTACGACAACTAGCACAACAAATTGGTATTAGAGTAAGGTTTGTTTTGGTCAATCAATTCTTGTCACCATGTCTCCTCTAACCAAATTCAACATCGATAAGTTCGAAAGAAAAATTAATTTTGCTATTTGGAATGTCCAAATGCAAGTTGTTCTCATACAACATGGATTAAAGAAAGCTTTGTCTAGCAAGACAAAGAAACTAGCCAATATGTCAAAAGAGGATTGGGAAGAGTTGGATGAAAAATCCTTGTCCACTATTCAATTATGCTTAATGCATGAAGTACTTCAGGATGTAGTCCATGAGACTATTGTTGCAAGACTTTGGTTGGAATTGGAGTCCCTTTACATGACGAAGAGTCTGATCAACAAACTTTATCTCAAAGAACGTCTCTTTACGCTCAAGATGTCCAAAGGTAAACTGGTCCCATCTCATCTTGATGAATCTGATTCCATTATTATTGATTTAGAAAATCTAGACATTAAAATTTATGATGAGGATTAAGCAGTGCTTCTTGTTATTTCACTACCTCATTCATACAAGCACATTAAAGAAATTATCCTTTATGGTAACAGTAAAACTCTCTCTTTAGACAAACTTAAATATGCTTTGTTGTTTAAAGAAAAGTTTGATGCTTCCATTGAGAAGGAGGCTAAGGGTTTAATGGTTAAAGGTAGAACTTTTGAGAAGGGAGAGAGCAGTAAGAGCCATAAGAAGACTATATCTAAGTCTAGAGGTAGAAATGCCAATATTACATGTAAATATTATAAGAAAATCAGACACAAGATCTCATATTGTTACAAATTGAAAAATAAACTCGAAAAGAAGGTATAAACAAGGGTAATCAATCTGATTCTACCTCCAAGGCGTTTGTGGTTGATTCTAGTTGAGGAAGTGATGTCCTTTTGGTTGTTCAAGGTGAACAATGATCCAACCACCTATGAAACTGCTAAGGGTGTTGTCCTTATAGGTAAAAATGCACAGTGTGATATGGTGAAGAAAGGTACAATCAATATTAAAACTCATGATAGTATTGTTAAAACCCTCACTAATGTTTGTCATGTTCCTGATTTAAAATGCAAGCTTATTTTGCTTAGTACACTTGAGTCTCTTGGGTGTAGGTACTCCTCTAAAGGTGGAGTCATGAATGTGTCCTGGGGTAATCTTGTAATCCTTAAAGGGAAAAGACATAATACTTTTTATGTATTATAGAGCTCTACTATTATTGGTACAACTGATGTTGCCTTATCTAATTCTCACCAAGATGCCACCAAGTTGTGGCATTATCGCTTTGGCCATATGGATGAGAAAGGTATGCAAATTTTGTGCAAAAGGGGTCTATTGAGCCATAGTTCGGGTAATATTGATTTTTGTGAACATTGTGTCTTTGGTAAATAGACTAGAGTGAGTTTCTCTTCCTCAGGGATTCACAGGACCAAAGTTACTTTGGATTATATTCATTCTGATCTATGGGGTCCCTCTTGCGTTGCTTCTCGAGGTGGTAGAAGGTATATGTTAACCATTATTGATGATTTCTCCTGTAAGGTTTGGGTGTTTTTCCTAAAGAAGAAGAATGAAGTTCTTCCCACTTTTAAGGAGTAGAAAACCTTGATTGAGAACTAAACAGGTAAGAAAATTAAGTGTTTGAGAACTGAAAATGGTTTTGAGTCATATGAAGAAGCTTTTGATAACCTATGCAAGAAGGGAGGCATCACTAAACACCACACTTTGATTGGTAAACCTCAGCAAAACGGAGTTGTTGAGTGTATGAACAGGATTTTATTGGAGAAAGTTAGATTCATGCTTTCTCATGCTAAGTTGGGACTTGAGTTTTGACTTGAGGCGACTACTACTACATGTTATCTTTTCAATTGTTCCCCTCATCGTTCTCTTGATGATAAAGTCCCAGAAGAAGTTTTGTCAGGCAACCCTATTGATTATTCTAATCTTCTTGCTTTTTAGTGTCCTATTTATGTTCATATTAATCAGGGAAGTTAGAGCCTCATGCTGTTAAATGTGTCTTCCTAGGTTACGGGGAAGGAGTTAAATGTTATCATGTTTAATGTCCTAATGCTAACTGTCGTAAGATTTATCATAGTCATAATGTAACCTATCATGAAGATGCTATATTTTATTTTGAGCAAGATTATATGTTATCTTCTCCTTGTGTAGATGATAAGGCTAGTATAAGGGAGAAGGTGGAGTTTGTCATACCTACTACTACCCCTAAGGAGATAGTCCCACTTACTTCTGAGTCTTAGGAAACTAAGCCTAATGCCATTGTGCAAGTTGATTTATAGCCAGTGCAACCTGATTATGTGTTGGCCCGAGATTATTCTAGGAGACAGACCCAATTGCTAGCAAGATTATAGGACTATGATTGTGATCTCTTTGCTTATACTTTAGGTACTAGCTAGGAAGTTGACACTTATTCTGAGCCAAATAATTATTTTGAGGCTATTGCTAGTGTAAATATTGGGAATTGGTTTAGTGTTACATAGGAAGAAATTGAAAGTCTTTATAAGAATGAGATGTGGGATTCGGTGAAGCTTCTTAATGGTAAGTGTTTTATTAGTTACAAGTGGATCTCCAAGCTCAAAAAAGACATTTTCAATGTTGAAAGCAAGAGATATAAGGCTCGATTTGTTGTCTGTGGTTTTTATCAAGGTGAAGGAGTTGATTTCAATGAGATATTCTATCCCTTTTTTTTGGTCATATCTCTATTTGTGTACTGTTATCTCTTGATGCTCTTTATGACTTAAAGCTTGAGCAAATGGATGTAAAAACTACATTCTTGGATGGTAATCTTGAAGAAGAATGTACATCCATAAACCCGAGGGTTTTGTGGTTCAAAGAAAGGAGGACATGTTTGTCATTTGAAGAGATCTTTGTATGCTCTCAAATAATCTCCGACACAGTGGTATAAGAGGTTTGACTCTTTCATGATCAGGTAAGGTGATTGTAAAAGTAGCTATGGTAATTATATGTATTTTCAAAAGTTCCTTGATGGTTTCTTTATCTATCTTTTGCTTTATGTTGATGATATGTTGATTCTAGCACCTAGTAAGGCTTTTATTGATAGGTTTAAGGCCTAGCTTAGCAGTGATTTTGATATGAAAGACTTGGGTGTTGTTAAGAAGATTTTTTGGATGGAGATTATTCAGGATCGTCAAGCAGGTAAACTTACGCTCTCTTAAAAGAAATATATTTAGAGGATGCTTGATAAGTTCAATTTAACTCAATGTAAGCCCATTAATACTCCATTGGCTGCACACTTTAAATTATCTGTTGAACATTGCCAATCCACTAGTGAAGCTAAGGAACGTATGTCTTGTGTTCCATACTCCAATGTCAGCGTTAGCTTGATGTATGTTATGATATGTACCCGGCCAGATTTGGCCTATGTTGTCAGTATTGTATTTAAGTTCATGCATAATTCTAATAAGGAGCATTGGAAAGGTATAAAGTGGATCCTTTGCTACTTGAAGGGTTCTAGTAAGCTTGGTATGGTTTTTGACAAAAGTCATTCTAATCCCGGTGGTGTAATTATCTATATTGATGCCAACTATAGTGGTGACTATAATTGAAGAATGTTACTTTCATCCTATGTTTTTACTCTTTGTGATTCCACTATTAGTTGGTATTCTTCTCTCCAGTCTATTGCAGCATTATTAACCATTGAAGCGGATTATATTGCTATTACTGAAGGAGTTAAATAAGCTATTTGGCTCTGAGGTTTGGTAAAAGAGCTTGGTCTAAAACAAGATGTCCTATTGTCTTCTGTGATAGTCAAAGTGTCGTGCATCCCACGAGAAATAGTAAGTATCACTTTAAGACTAAGCATATTGATGTTCAACAACACTTCATTTGGGATACTATTGAAGTTGGTGAAGTTATTGTTGAGAAGGTTCATACCACTAGGAACCCTACTAACAAGTTGACCAAGTCACTACGTATTGCTAAGTTCAAGCATTGCCTAGACTTAGCTAGTATTCTTGATACTTGAGCACTCTTCGGGGCTTACGACAAAGAGAACTCCTACTTTTGGTTTTATGTCAAGGTGGAGATTTATTGGGATAATGACCCAAGCTTTCAAGATTCCTACTATGTGTAGATTTCTACTATGTGTAGGTTTCTTTCCTTTTTTGACACTATTTCTAAATTCCTACTTTGTGTAGATTTCCTACCTTAAGGTTATACTACTATATATACACCCCTTGGGGTCCTTTGTAACATCATATTGATGTACTCTTCATTAGTCCTGGAGTTTGTGTGTGTGAGAGAGAAAACATTTGTAATTTTTCTTTTTTTGACATATTGCATATTTTCAAGCTCTCTTTGCCCCGTGGGTTTTTTTCTCCTGACACTCAAGTTTTCCATGTAAAAATTCATTGTGTCCTTCTACTGTTTTTTTCTTTATTTACTTGATTAATTCCATTGCTTTCATGACAACTAACACAACAATAAAATATCTAATTTCACACATTTATTTGGTTAAATTTAAGAATATTATTGATATATTATTGTGGTAAAAGTCAGTTGCTTTGAAGTTTGTTTTATTGTTTGTAATCGGATAGTGAAAAATTATAGTCAACTTCGCTCTAAAACTATAAAAACTTAATCTGTACTGGAAATTGGTTAAATAGTAAAACTATTTAAGATAAACTTTATAATTTTAGTAATCATCTATCATATTATCTTATTTTTTATATTATGATGTGAATATAATGAAATTATTTATCCAATTAAAAGTTTTTTTTGAAGAAATATTCAATAATAAAAGCATATCTATTTGTTAATTCTACGTAAATAAAAAAATATTTAATCATAAATGTATATCTATTTATTAATTACTTAATACAATTTATATAATAATGTTTTCTATACATAAATGAAGTAATTAACTAGCCTATCTTCTTATAATGCTTACACCATTCGCCGATTTTTAAGTTAGCAGTCTCCTACATCATTATAAAAGTAACTTCAAAAACTTGGACAATAACAGGATGCAATTAGTTTAACATTATCAATGACTCAAAACTTAGGTGGAGAGTTGGCTGATGGTCAACAGAAGCTCATTGAACATTCAAAAATCGGTCAGTGACATAAATCAACGGTCCAGTTGCTTGTTTACATAAGATAGCACTAGTTCTCTGTTTCTTCACTGTTGAGAAGCTTAAATGCAAGAGTGTTAATCTTAATATTCTCCACAGATCAATCAATAAAACCTTATGTATGTAACTTTAGAGCTTATGTTAACAGGCTGAAGAACCGTTGAATCCCACCCAAGTATTATCCAGATTAGTTGGCGAGGGAATTCACTATGGCACTGCACACAAATGATGCGTCAATTGTTTCCTGGTTATGTTCACAGGTATGGTTCCTTCTTCAATCGGAACCTTATATGTAGGAAGACATTCATGTTCTTTCCTTTTGCATTTTACAAAGATGTTTCTGTGACTCAAACTCATTGCCTTTCGGTTACAAATTGGAATAATTTTACCAATTGTTTCAAGACTCGCCTTCAACCATTTAGATTCTCATTATACCAAAAAGATAAAGCGTTTTGGAATTTTGTGTTAAAAAATTAATAATGCAATCAACAAAGAGTGTGCTCAATAACATAACAAACATTTGAAAATAATAGAAATTTAAATTCATATTTAAAGATTTGAAACTGATATTTAAAATCTTTTAAGAAAAATCTAGCTTAAGCCTTAATTAAGAGGTGAAACCAAGCTTCCAACGTTTGTGGCCAACAAAAACCGTCTAGGAGCTCCACCAACGTTGATTCTTCGAAAAGTCGTATGTTTAGGATCATACACAACACTTGCCCTCTCACCTGCCTCTATTACTATCTCACCATTCTTCAAAATTGCTAGAGGCCTCAAGAACATGTAGCAGTGATTCACAATTTCAGGCCTTCTGATTACAAACAATAAATTCCAAGACTCCTTAACGCAATAGTCTTTCATGGACCAGATGTCGACCCCATCATTGCTCCTAAGATAAAACATTGACAAGTATCCAGCACCCAATGAGCCCACCTCCATGTGTGTATCTTCAGGATAGTTAGTGTCTGGTTGTGGGATCTCCTTGAACTCTTCTCTGTTCATGTCAAAAGAAACTACCAAGGAATTCACTCTTTGCCCCGTAACACGAGACGCTTTCCATATAAAATATTCATTGCCAAGCCATATAGCAGTTCTGTAGCCAAGATGGAATGGGATGACTCCAATTTTCTTCCACTTGTTTGTGCTCAAAGAGTAGACTCTAGCTTCACATCGGTAAGATTCAATGTCGAGGAAAGGTTTGTCGTAGAGATAAACACACCTCACAATTTTGTAATCGTTCTCTGCCTGGTGAAAACCGAAGCCGATGGTGGTAAAACATGAACCCTCAGTGGCTGGCACGTCAAAGTATGGGGAAGGAAGCTTTCTGGAGACTCCTGTGGAGGGATTGTAGAGAAAGATCTCTTCGTCGCAGAGCTGGTCCGATATGCAAAGCAAGCCGTTGCAAGAACCAGATAATTCCACTCTTTCCATGGATGAGGTGAAGGGTATGTGCAGCTTTCTGCACTTCCTCCAATCTTCATCTTCAACAGAGAACAGCTTATGGTCAACCTTCAGAATAAGGTTAGGATCTCCCGAAATTGCTCTTTGGAGATGTTGCTTGACAAAAACTGGATTTTTAAGCAAAAGGCTCATGGACTTGGATACACATTTGAAACGTGCAATGGATTTTACAGGTAGTCTACTGAAAATGTCAGTAAGGATATCGCTTGGTAGAGTAGCTGAGATTTCAGGGTATGTGGAGATAGTGCTTAGTTGAGAAGAGGCTACCATTTTTAGCTACTGACATGGGAAATGCAAGCTCATAGACTCTGCCAATATGAGGGACGTGCACATTTATTGCACTACAAGTCATTTAACTTTGCTGTAATAAATGATAGAAATCTGTGCAGATTGTGATCTTAATTCAGATTCTTCGGAAAATCTAAGAATGTCTGCAGCTCATCAATGTCTTATAAGATATAGTCGTTGTTAAGTGATAAAAAATACAGGGCAGATTTTTTCCCCCTTTATTTAGTACTAAAATCTGATTATAAGATTTGTGTTTCCATAAATGACAATGCATAAACAAATAACAGATGAAGACAACAATTATGTTTGATATATACATAATATCTGCATCTCACCAAGTCCTCTCCTTTTGAATAAAGCCAAAGTTCTAATTGCTTAACAGCTGATATTTAGCAAGCTTGTGTTTAACACGCAGGCTGATGATAGTTTATTAACCTTAAAAGCAGTTCATCAATGTTCCTATCAGAAGTTCCGCCTTCACTGACTGCTTCTACGGCCAACACTCTCCATTTCTTAGCATTGTCTTTCAGCTCTCTCCCCTTTTGATCTCCTTCCATTACTTGTTTTATGCATCTCTCAATTTCTTCTTTCCTGAAAATTCCATTAGCTTCATCATCAGACTTCACTCTAAATCCCACCTTCCATACATCTTCAACAAGCTTAGCATTTGTGGGTTCGTCACTCCACACTGGCATTGCCACCATTGGTACTCCCAAGCTCAATGCCTCTACCGTCGAGTTCCAACCACAATGTGTAAGAAAACATCCCACAGCTTCATGAGATAGTATCTTGACTTGGTTACCCCAATTTACTAGTAGTCCCTTGCCGGTCTCAGCCACCTCTTCTTTGAAAGTTTTTGGCAACTTTGCTTCCTCTAAAGGCCTGATTAACCATAAGAAGTGGAAATTGCTTTCCTTCAAGCCATAAGCAAGTTCCTCCAATTGCTTTTCACTTTGCTCCACCAGACTACCAAAGGCCACATACACAACTGACCCTATTGGCTTAGTATTAAGCCAATTGAAGATCTCTGATTTATCTACCGTCCAGAAATCAAGACCGTAAGTTTCATCGTCTCGAATACTCTTATCTAGATAAAACGACGGAACAGTGGGTCCAATAGTTAATACTGGGCAGTCGTGTGACATCAAATCCACCGCCTATAAGGACAAATATAGTTAGTTGGTGTAATCCTTTTTTAATATAACCCCATGTCTGTAATGATGAGAAATCCTTGAAGCCTTTTTAATCGATTGTATTCAGAATTAATTTTCATATCTTAAGACATCCTTGAAAATCTCATGGTTAACATACCTGTTCCTCCAGCTTGTAGAATGTATTAATGAGGACACAGTCAGCTTGATCCAAGTTGGAGAACTGATCCATAAGCATCCCAAAGTTAAGCGGGTATGACCCTGGGACGCCGATGACCATTGGCAAGTCACGATGCTCAAGCAACGGCAACCCAGGAATTGAGATCGGCGTCGAAGAAATGGGCAACTCCAACAATTTCCGATGAACTCTGTGATAGATGCACTCAACAGAACACGGTTGGGTGAAAAAACTCGCGACAAATAAGCCAAACTGTTTACCCACATCTAGAGCCCATGGCATGAAAGGCTCGTAGATTAAACATGTGATAGGGTTCAAAGAGTTCTCATATTTCCTGATGAGCCCAGCAAGTGTTTTGGAGCCGATATCTCTTAGACTTGTGAAATAGGATTGATGGCTGTCAACCGAGTTGGATGATGCAAAAAGGTCTCCATCGAAGCCGTCTGATATTACATCAAGGTGCACAGTACCAATAGACGAGCCAAGGTTCATTGACTTGGACATGGCAACAGTTGCTACAAGGGTGGCTTTGAGACCTTTGGAGACCAAACGCTTGGAGAACTGTAGCATCGGGTTGACATGGCTTTGTGCTGGGAATGGGAGCACTAGAGCATGGCCGTGGACCTTCTCTTCCATCTTTTCACTGTCTCTCTCTCACAGGCCGAAACTCCTTGCAGGGTTGGAGGTTAAGCATCAAAACGAGAGGTCTTGGTTGGAAATTTTATGGAGACAACTTGTTCAATCAAGTGGGAATATGATTGGGTTACTCAGATCTCAGATGGCGACGGCCTAATCAATGAGGTTTCAAAATTACAAAAGTCGATAACATGTCTACATTAGTTTTATTTTATCTATCCTCCAATATCCTATTTTCTTCTTTTGTGTTCGTGTGGTTGTGGTGAATGTTATAAACGCAGTTTCGGTATTAGCATCATTGGTTCTAATGCGATACTCTACCGACATTCGCATTAATTAACGTCGAATATTGCCTCCGTTTTATAATAAAAATTATTTTAGAAATATTTTAATTATTCAAAATAAGTGTCATTGTTGACTTTATATGCATGTTTATAACTTTTTTTTTAAAATTAATCTTTTATTTCTCTCTCATCTTAATTATACAATCACAATTTTAAGGCAATTTCTCTCACATGCTAATTATTGCAAATTACCGAGGTGCATATTTAATAAGGGTATATCTATAATTTTATTAGTTTTCTTAATAAACGTGTATTTTTCTAAAACGACTTTTATTATGAAACGGAGGGAGTATTATTTTAGGTAATTTTAAATTTATAAAATAATTTTTAATTTTTTATGAATGTATAAAATAATTTTACATTAACTATATCTAAAAAATAATAATAATAAAATTTTAAAATAATAATTTATTTTGAATATTAAAAAATAGAATTATGATATTTTTAAAAAATCAGTTTAAAATTATATTAATTCACCATTTCATTTTGTTTATCGAAGACAGTAAAAAGTTTTGATAAGAAAATAAATACTAACTTTTTATTTCCTCCATTAATATTTTTCATTCCCTATATTTTTGGCTCTTCTGTTCCGACCGACAACGGATGAGGGACTTGACGCCCCAAGCATACGATCATTGCTTTTCTATTATTTTTTAAACCAGCCTATCACCTAATTTTCTCATCGCTGGCCGTCGCCTTATTTTTTCTCGCAGTCAATGCCAGCTCTTTCTTCACAAATTTCACCTCTTTTTTATTCTCCAGTCCAAAGCATGTAAGTTGGTCGGGTCGGCTGTGCCAGGCTCAGGCCCAAGACATTCAGTCTGTGCATCCATGGCCCATTCATAGGAGTTAGTCTCCCATGCAAACACAAAGACTTACATAACGACCTAAACCTAACATCCACGTCGTATATAAGATACTATTCTACCATGAGAAGAGGTACGCGACACAAACCCTAGTTCTTCTTGCTCTAAACGACTACACCCTTTACAAAAAATTCTAACTTGAGCGTCGGAGTGGCTGGCCGGGGATCAACCCCCGGCGCGCCTTTATCTGTTTTGCAGGTAATCTCTAGCCAAAGCAACTCGGAATCATGGATCCAAATGGCAACGTTCAGTCTCGCCAAAATCCGGCGGAACCATAAGTTAAAATTACTGAAAAACTTTTGGTTTCTCTAAAGCAGAATTCTACCGTGCCATGGTATGTTTTTATTAATTAATTTGTTATCTACGGTGGAGACTCGTGTTGGTGCAATAGCGGGCGGTAGTGGCCGACTTTCGGGGCAGCGGTGGTTGGCGGGGCTGGGCTGGGCACAGTGACACGGTCTAAGACAGAGGTCGGCTGGAGAGTGAAGACAGAGGAAACCATGGTGGGTAGGGGTATTTTTAAAATTTTTTTCCAAACAAGTCCCTCACCTTTTAAAATTAGCTAGTACTAATAAAAGTAAATACACCCTAAAGGTACTTTTAATTCGAATAAAACAAAGTAGGCCTGTTTCAGTTTAAAACAACAATAAGAGCCTCTAAAGCAAGAGAAGCCTATTATGAGGTAGGACCTTATTTAAGTAATAGGAGATTGTTAAGTGATAGGAGCCTGCTAAAGTATAAATTCAATTAAGACAATTTAAAGCAGAAGGCATATGTTAAAATGAAAGAAACTTTTAGTTAGTTGAAAATAGAAGAAGTCAATTATAATAGTGAAGGAGTCTCTTGCTGAAATGAACACATATATATAATATAAAAGTTAAGAGAAGAGAAAGAAAAACGCAATCTGTTTATATTAATTCTGTTTATGAACCAAGTCTACATCTAATCTCCAAGTATCTAACTTGAATGTTTAACTATGAACAACCAAGTAGTAATTTGACGAGCTTCTTCGTACTTACGAGTACATATATTTCAAGGTTCTTTAACCTTCCACACTAATAGTATTTATCAAGCTCACAAGTATATATTTTTTAAAGTTCTCCAACCTTTCATACTAGTCGTATTTTGCTAGCTTTTATAAGCTCTCAACAAATAAAGAAGTAATTTGCTCCATATTAGCATCAATGATCTATCACAAAAAGAATTTTCGCTTTCTAAAGCACAAGATATTTTGATCAAGATATGATTTTTGAGAATATTAAAGCTTCTGAAGTATTTCAAATATTCTGGCTTCTATCCCCCCATCTGCAAATTGCAGTGATTCT
The DNA here is from genome assembly GCA_024520975.1 of Erythroxylum areolatum. Classification (NCBI taxonomy): domain Eukaryota; kingdom Viridiplantae; phylum Streptophyta; class Magnoliopsida; order Malpighiales; family Erythroxylaceae; genus Erythroxylum; species Erythroxylum areolatum. The sequence continues at coordinate 8,542,718 of JANIJH010000223.1, forward strand.
TCTTTAAACAGACATTTTCTTTAACTAGCCGTTGCTTCATTTCTATTTAAGTTGACTTTGAATCTTCAATATTATTTTTGCTAGAATCTTGCAATAATTAATCATTAAGAGAAATCTAGAGGACGAAATATATTATTAGCATAATCCTTCCGAATTTTGTAAAATAAATAAGGTAAGTTTATAAAGAAAATTGCTGCAAAAAAGGAAGCTTTTATTTTATGATTTTATTTACTTTTAAGAATTATATTGTTACCATAAAAGGACATAAATCAAATTTAATTTTCAAAATATTATATAGTTATCATCAAAACTATTAATAAGTCTAACAAGTACATTCACAGTACTCGATAATATTTGACCGATGTTCCAAATACTGGCTATTATCGGACGAAATCATCAGTACCAAACAACTAGATTTCATGCCGTTTTCCTACAAAATTCAAAACTTTTCTTGTGATATCGGATTAATTGTTTCTTGTAATAGCTAAAATGCATTTGGAAAAGTACGTGATTTGATAGATTTGAATAAATATTTGCAAAGTAACGTATAAAAAATTTGATTAAATAAATATAAAATAATTAATTTATACAAAATAATTAACATCATAAATTACAAATGTTTATTTTTATTATTTAAAAATTATTTTTTAATGTACAAATATGAATAAAATGTCTATCGTAAAGAAAATGTAACATTAAATTAGAAACAAGATAGAGAAAGTTTAGATCATAAAGAAGAGTTTAGATCATCTATCCAATTTTACTCTGTTTAACCATGTATAAGATCCAAAATGACAATTTTTTGTCCAATTTTATCCTGTCTAATCCTATCTAATATTCAAAAAGACGTTATTTTGACCATTAGACATGAGTTTAGAGACTGTCCAATCATATCCAATAGCCAAAACAACATCATTTTAAGCATTAAATAAGATTAGATACTATAAAATTGGACATAAGATCCCCACTGCATAAAGAATGGTATTTTTTTGGCCAAAAATTAGAATTCAATGTTGTCATACTTAGTCCATATAAAGAGCGTACTTGAAAACCTTGATCTAAGATACTCTTAGGTTATAACACAAGATGAACAGATGCTTACTAGTTTGGTATACTATTGTAGTAACTAATATGAAAAGGCATATCATTTAATATCCATACCTCTTATTTCAGATTGTAGAATGTATTGATGAGGGTATAGTCAACTTTGTGTATGTTGGAGAAATTATCCATATACATGGTGAAGTGAAGGGAAGTGGGTACCATCCTGTAACCCGATTCACCATCGATCCTAAAGCTCAAGCAACAGTAACCATGGAATTATCATCAACGTGGAAGAAGTTGATAGCTTTAACTACGGTTAACAATTGGGACTAGACCCATCTTGACGCAACCTGAAGTCAACAGGCTAGCGAGACTGGGATGAAGCAAAACAATTTTGTTTTATACTTCTATTTCTCATAAAATAAAACGACGTCATTTTACACTATGTTCATTTCTTTTTCTAATTTTCTTCCCCTCCTCATCGGCCACCATCCTAATCACTTTTCTCTTTAATTCTCTCTCTCCGTCGCCATTAGCCCTCACTGTTAGGCACCCGTTTACTGCACCAATTGCTAGTCATTAGTCATCACATCTTCGTCCTCTAGTTGTTGCGCCCCTTCTCCTCACTGCCCCTTCTTATTGCCACCCTGATGTCCAACTTCCCCACTTCCATGTTTTTCGACTTATCTTCGACGTCCACCCACCAATGTAAAGTTCTTTCGCCATATTCTGATTTTGATTGAAAATTAAATTTGTGAAATATTGAAATTTCCAGGATTGTTACCATTAGTGAGGTATTTTCACAGATTTACATGGTCAATTACACGGGCGTGTATGTAATTGTGTAAAAATCATTACCAGTTTCATAGATTTACATGGTTACATACACGTCATGTATGTGAGAAAAAAGTCACTGTGATCTTTGTCTCAAATGCACACGAGTGTGTATATGTTTTTGTAAACTCATACAGTCACTTATACAAACGTGTTTGCGACCATGTAAGTTTGTGAAAACACACATCGACTTATATGGTCACTTATACAAAAACATATAAAAGCCCATGTGTTTGTGACACGATCACATTGACTTACACAATCACATACACGCTTATGTTTGTAACCTTGATTTTTGATTAATTATGATTATGAATAACATATATATTCAATTATGATTATGTTATTCAATTATGATTATGAATAACATGTATATTTATATGTTGATTATTTCAAATGGATGAGCATATTACTTCAGTAGAGAATTATAATCCAATACTGAAGATAGAAGTGGAAACTTCTAATCCCATACTAAGTGAAGATAGAAGTCTAAATTGAAGTTAATTGAAAAGTGAAGTTTGGAGTCTTCAATAAGACTAGATCGATGGACGAAGTGGAAAAATCCAAATATAAGTATTGTCAGAAGATGTTGGCTAGAGTTCAAAAGATGGAACCTCTTATTTAAAAATATAAATGAATTCATATCGTAGAAAAAAGATGATATTAAGAGGTAAAACATTTTTTACCCTTAATCTTAAGAGAGAGTAGAATGAAACAACGACAACATCTTATGACAACAATAAATCAAGCTTTTTGATAGCTTCTATGATAATTTGTTATGAACATCCACTATCTATAATTGATACCAAAAGAATTATAATGTTTTGTAACTCGCTACAACCAACTGTCAAGATTCCAACTCAGAATATGTTAAAGAATGACATTATAAAGATATACGAGGATAAGAAGAAAGAAATTTTAAGAACATTATCGAGTATTGAAAAATGGATTGTCATTATAACAAACATATAAAGAGTCGACAACCAAAAGAAAGGTTATATGACAGTGATGACACATTATGTTGATAATGACTAGACTCTATGCAATAAGCTTTCGAGGTAATTTATATTGTTTAATATTGTTATCATTTACTTTTTCATTATGTCATGATTGATGTTGTTAATATTTGTACATAATATTTTCATTTATATGCCAACACTACATACAAGTGAAAGGTTGATAACCATATTGGGAAACTATTTGATAGATTTTAATATTGACACCAAATTATCCTCCATAACAATCAACAATTGTAGCACAAATGATGCTATAATTGAGAAGTTGAAAAATAAGATACGAGTTGGGAGCTTGTTGGTTTATGGAAGGTTATTTCATGAGTTGTTTTGCATATATTATGAATTTGATTGTGAAGGATGGATTGGATATGACAAAGGAAGTAATAGATTTGATCCATATTAGTATAGTATATTAGAGTGCAACATCTAAAAAAGTTTGGAAAATTTGAAGAAATTGCACAACAACTATACATTCTGAGTATGAGGTTGATGGGTTTGGATTGTCTAATCATAATCAAATGGAACCTAACCTTCAAGATGTTGGAGTCAACAATCCAATATGTTGACGTGTTTACTAGACTGAGACAAAGAGATTCTCAGTACATTTGTATGCCTACAGAAGGTCAATAAGAGTTGGCTAGAGAACTTTGTGCAAAGATAGAATTATTTTATAATACGACTGAATTGTTCTTGGGAACAAAATATCCTGCTTCGCATTGTTGCTTTAGCATTATGTGTGAGACAAAGAAAGCTATATCTAATTGGATGTTTGATTCCAATGAGATTATTTGGGTTATGTATAGTAGATGATAGAAAAGTTTAATTCTTATCAGTATATAGTTGGATAAATTATTGTAGTCTTATTTGTGTTAGACCTGAGATACAAGATAAAGGGGGTTAATTTTAATATAATGTGTTGTATAGTGATTGAGCTTAAGAGCATGTTGATGTCATTAAATAATTTTGGCATAATTTGTTTAATAATTATCATATCAAAATGCAAAAATTTTAAGATTAAGATCATAGTAGTTCAAGTTGTTCAACTCCGACTTCAGTTTAAAGTTTAAGTTCATCATCTAAAAGCAGTTTGTTGCTTTCACTTACAAAATTTATGAAAGAAAAAAGGCTAGGACTTCGTACAATATCATAGAGTTAGATAAATATTTGACGAAAAATTATGTAACCAAAGTTGAAGGTATACAATTCGATTTATTGTTATGGTGGAAGAGTTGTAGAAATAATTTTTCAATCATGCAAGTAATTACACGAGACCTATTAGCAATTCCATCATCCACTATTACCTCAAAGTTAGCTTTTTAACATTGGTGGTTAGGTTATTAGTCCTCATCATACTTGACTTTATCCCCATACTATGGAAGTCTTTAATGTGCCCAAAGTTGGCTAAAAGATGAAGATATTGAGAATAAGATAATATAAAAAAATAGACGAAATTGACATATATATCTACATTATTTTTTAATTTGTATATTAATACAACCACAAGTACTAATGCGAAGGTGACTAGCCATACTCATCAATCAAGTAGACATTATTTTGATAAAATATTTAAAGACTAATTGTGAATTATTACCATGTCCTTAACATTCCTTTAATTTTAATATTACGCTACTAAATATAATGTTTCTATATACAGAGTAAGTGATGAAAACTATGGACAATCCTAAGCACAAAGAGTAGTTGCTCTCTCATTCTATCTAATCTCTCTTGTGTCTAGTCTCTGGTTTTCAGCCTTCAGTCTCTAACATGATTTTATCTTGATTATTTGTAAATTGTATCATTTAAAAATTTTGGATAATCATTTTTGTAAATAATGTCATCAATTTATGAATTTTATTCATTATAATTTATAAAATCTTATTTTTACAAATTAATTGAATTTATCACATTAATGATAATATTTTTTTTCATTTCCTATAATCTCATCCTCCTTTGTTAATGAATTTTGTTTCATCTTAATTATTTGATCTTTATATGTACACTTTGTACATTCTTTTTTTGAAGGGAGAAAAAAAGTCGGGATAACACTTTATATATTCATTCATTATAAAATTTTATTTTTTATTAATCAATTAAAATTTATAATTTTAATTAATTTCATTGATCACTTCAATTATAATTTTTATTTCTTGTAATCCTATTGTTGTTCATTAATAAATTTAATTTAATAAAAATAACTAAAATTTTAATTAAATAAAATTTACTAAATTTTTTTAAAATTAAAAAATTTTTAAAAATCAGGCTAGCCCTAGCCCGGTCAAGCTTCAGTCCTATTGAGTCCGATCAAGACTGGCCTTGGGCCCAACCCATATGGCCCAACAACCAGAGACCTGATCAGATGGGGCTCTGGGCCTCGCGTTGGGTCTGGCTCATGCCAAGTAGGACCTAAGCCCAGCCCAGCCCACTCCCATTTTTCACTTCAACAAATTCCGATGAACTCTTATAATAAATATACTCAACCGCACATGATTGAGTGAAGAAAACAACAGCGCGAAACCTAAAAATTGATTAGCAACGTCTGAAAGGCGCGAAGGACTCGGAAACTCAGCAAGTAACAAGGTGGAAGAGCTTTGTATTTTATAGCCAGTTAGGCTACAGTTTTAGAGCCAAAAAAAATTTAGATGCACGGAACCATAGTTTTAATGTACACAATTATAGAATGATTATTCATATGCAGTAATACTTAAAGATGTTAATAAGTCGAGTCGGACTGAGGTACGACCTGACGAGTCGGGACAGGCCGACCATGGGAAGCAATATATTTTTGTACTTATATTTTATATTGCTCTCATTATCTACATTAAGAAGAATATTTTGGAACCAAACTTTGTTCAAGTCCACAATCAGAATGCCCTCATTTCACTCCATTGTTTATTTAATTACATATGAGAGACCTCAATTCTCGAAATGCCATTTCCATATCTTTTGTCCAGTGATATTCTTTGCATATGTCAAAAGCAGACAAAACACATCTGGATACATGTTCATCCCAACACAAGGTTATTTCCTTTTTTATTTTGTTTTCATAAATTATTAATGAAATCTACTTTTTATTTTTGCCCTTTCTCTTAATACTTTAACTTAATACATATTTGAATGGATCAGAATTTTTCTCAAATACAATTACTAGTTTTAGTTAGTCTTGTGTGACATCTTTTTTAATATCTTTTTTCTTTTTATAGACATCATACATCTTCTTTAATTACCTTTTCTTGTGTAGATTTAGAGGCTATTTCATTCACTTTTTTTTTTAGTTTTTAGGTTTCGTTTTTATTTTTAGGTTTTATTTTTTAAAATAAATAAAACCTTGTTTGAGGTGTAATCATATTTTTATCACCAATAATAATTACATATTATATAAAACTTAAAGATAAATTATTTTTAATTAATTAAATTTATTTTAATTACTCATATAATATCTATTGATAAATTATCAACAAATTTATTTTATTTTATTAAAATAATAATTTAAAAATTAAAATTTATTTTTACATTAGTTGTATTTATTAATAATTATTAAATTTATTTATTTAATTTAATTACAAAATTAAATAAAATTAAAATGCTCATACTATTTATTAATAATTAATTTTAATTAATTAAATATATAATATTAAATTAATTATTCATAATTTTTATTAATAATTAATATATTAAGTAATTAAATGATATATATTTTATTTAATTGTAATTCAGATTATAAAATTGAGAAGCAGCAAAATTTTGAAAACTGAAAAAACCCAAATTAAAAAAAGAGAAAATAAAAATATTATATAAATAAATAATTTTTCTATTCAATTTGAAACTAAAAATAGAAAATTAAAAAAAATGTAAACAAACGACCCTTCACAACTTGTTTTGAATAATATAAGTTAAGATATTTAAAGAAAACATCATTTATTACATAACTAAAAAGGCAGGATAGTCAATAGCAGATAAGTTGAGTCATTCATGCAGATTTCTAGTTTACCAACCTTGAAAGCAATTCATCAATGTTCCTGTCAGAACTTCCACCTTCACTGACTGCTTCTATAGCCAACTCTCTCCATTTCTTAGCATTGTCTTTCATCTCTCTCCCCTTTTGGTCTCCTTCCATTACTTGCTTTATGCATCTCTTGATTTCTTCTTTCTTCACAATTCCATTAGCTTCATCATCATCAACCCTCACTCTAATCCCCACCTTCCATACGTCTTCAACAAGCTTAGCATTTGTGGGTTCGTCACTCCACACTGGCATTGCCACCATCGGCACTCCCAAGCTCAAGGCCTCTATCGTCGAGTTCCAACCACAATGTGTCAGAAAACATCCCACGGCTTCATGTGATAGTATCTTCACTTGATTACCCCAATTTACTATTAGTCCCCTACTGGTTTCAGCCACCACTTCTTTGAAAGTTTTTGGTAACTTCGCTTCCTCTAAAGGCCTAATCAACCACAAGAAGTAGAAATTGCTTTCCTTCAAGCCATAAGCAAGTTCCTCCAATTGCTTTTTACTTAATTCCACCAGGCTACCAAAGGCCACGTACACAACTGACCCTATTGGCTTAGTATTAAGCCAATTGAAGGTCTTTGATTTATCTACTGTCCAGAAATCAAGACCATAAGTTTCATCATCTACAATGCTCTTGTCTAAATAAAATGATGGAACTGTTGGTCCAATAGTTAATAGAGGGCAGTCCTGTGACATCATATCCACCACCTACAGGAACAAATGTAGTTAGCTGACAAGCAGTGGTTCACAGAGTGATCCTTTTCAATATAAACTCTAATCTCTAGTGAAATGTCCATGATTAATCAGATTCTGTGTTTAAACTTAATCTATTTAATCCATTTCAGAATAACAGAAAGTCTCTATTGTAGTCCTGTATCGAATTTGTGGAATATATAAAGCATCAATGAACTTTCCATATCCATGGAACACTTACATCAGTAGTTGAAAGCAGTCATTTATATGGAAATTCTAAGTGAGACTTGGGACATGTTGATCCAGATTTTGCTTAATGTCTAAACTTATGGGTAATTTGCTGGTCGTGCGTGCTATCTAATTCCTCTTGCAGGAAAATCATACATGACATTCTTGAAGATATCATCCTTGGCATACCTGATCCTCCAGCTTGTAGAATGTGTTGAAAAGGACAATGTCAGCTTGGTCCAAGTTAGAGAACTGTTCCAAATACATCTCCCAGTTAAGCGGGTATGATCCTGGGACGCCGATGACCATTGGCATGTCGCGAAGCTCAAACATTGGCAACCCTGGAATCGAAATCGGCGTCGAAGAAATGGGCAACTCCAACAATTTCCGATGAACTCTGTAGTAAATGT
>JANIJH010000223.1:8580845-8596152 GCA_024520975.1 Erythroxylum areolatum
ATTTTTTAATCAAACATGTGGGCTTATATGTGTATAATTGTATATAAAGGCTATCATATAAAGTTGAGCCCAATTAAAGTGGTCTAATATGTTTATGGTATTTGGGCTTCATGCATCTAATTTAAGTGTGGGCTCTATATGTGTAGAAACTGGGCTTATATTTCTAGTTTTATGATGGGCCAAACTAGAAACTAAACTAGGGTTTTACCCTAATATAAATGGTTATGGTCTCCAAATTAAACGTAACCTAAATTCTTGTCTGAAATCCCATCATTAGAGAAAGAAAAACAGAGAGTTATGGAAAACTCCAAAAAAAGGGCTACATTCTAATTTGGAAGACAAAACCGTAAAATTTTAGTGCAGATTCCATAATGGATTCAGATATGCTTCCGTTTTATTTTATTCTTGATGATTTGATATGAATCGATCTTGGATTTTAAAGAGATTAAAATCCCTACAAGGTCATCTCAAAGCCGTCTGATATTACATCAAGTTTGCACAGAGCCAATGGATGAGCCAACATTCAAAGACTTGGATATGGCAACATTTGTAACAAGGGTGGCTTTGACACCTTCGGAGACTAGACGTCTTGAGAACTGTAGCATCAAGTATTAGAAATATGTGGATTAATGTAATCACAACATTAATTTTATATTCATGACTATTAATCGAATTACCTATTTAGTGACTATGATGGGATGGTTAATAATTTTCTAATTGTATTTAAGACACATAGTAATACCCTAATAACTATATTTTGATCCATTAAACTATAATTTATAACATCCTTGAAATGACACAATTATCCTTTTCAACCCTTTGGGGTAGAACATGTTATAAGATATAACATATGGTGAGATTGTGCATATATTGATGTATGGGTGCGAAAACAAAATATTAGGTCTTCTACCATTAGCTTTCTCTCTTGCACAAGATATTGTTGATTTTGATAGGTTGTGGTGTCTAAGATGGAGAGAATACACCAAGACTCTATGCCAAACATTAGAGGTATGTCAATTTTATTGTGTTGTTAATGCTCTAAATAAAATGTAGGTCTTGACTTTGTAATTGTTGATGAATGCATCTGAGTATAACAATTAGTATCAGAGCTCCGTGATCATTTGATTTTAGAGCTCTTTTTTTGGTATAAACCCGTATTTTCAAATCGGTTTTTTGACAAAAATAATTTCGAAATGATGCATTGAAGGTGTGGAAACCATTGTTGGTTGTTGTTGTTGCCTTTTATCTTTGTTTGGACAAAGAATCATGGTTTTTTGTGTGATATTTTGAAAAGTTTTGGTATAATTGTTAATGGTCAAAATGGGTCAAAGATTTTCAATTTTTGGAGCAGTTTTGGCTAAAAATGGATATGGAAATCTATATACCATAAAAAATGGAAGAAAACGCCTCTAAAATCATCAAAAACTGAAGTCCGAAGAGGAAGTTAGAGTTGAGTCGACTCGCTGACCCACGAGTCGACTCGCTGACCTAGTTAAAGGATAGGGACAACGCCTACGACGTCATCGCGTCTCTGTTAATTCTAATATATATTTTTTTATTTTAAAAAATTCTACATAGTGCACGTGGGGGCACGTACAAGGTCCTTTTTGGACCATTTTTCATCTTTTCGCTCAATTTTTATTCTATTTTTTCATATTTTTATGCACAAGATTAATTAGTAATTTTTATTTGATAATTCTAATTGTTTTAATCTTATTATAGAATAAGCATGATTATTTGTTGACAATAGTGAATGCTTATTTTTACCTGTCATAAAATTAAGCATGTGAAACTATTTATGATGAGAAATTTTTAAATATTAATGTATGTTTAAAATTTGTATTTTTCCTCTAAAATAACGTTAAGATCGATACGAGTAATTATTTATCCTGTCGATAATTACTACTTAGTAGGGTGCTCAATATGGTGAAGAAATTTTATTGAAATATTATGAACCGCACAATTTTTCTATCCTTGCAATAGTATACTGATGATTTGGTTATAATATTTAATAAATTGTTATTACTTGTGAATGAGTTCTATATTTGTTTAAGGAACTCTAACATGAATGATATAATTGATTTTACGAAAATGAGCATGAATTGCATAATTCTATTTTAACATGCATATCATAGTTATTGCTATTGGTTCTCATTCAGCTTTAAGCAATCCGAGAGTCTCAGCTATCTTGTCCCTGAATGAAACAAACCACAAGCAGTGAGTTGAATCTCTCATAATGAATTTGACTATCATGTGAATGGACTTGGCCTTGAGAATTGATCCACCACCTAAACTCGCTAATCATACTACTGAGAAGGAAAAAAATCCTATAAGGAGTAAGAATACTCTAACCGATGTTGTTTGATGATTATGAGGTATCACATGGATGAATCCATTCGTGATAGTATTCTTGAGGTTGACAGTGCAAAGGATTTTCTTGCTGCTATTAAAAAGAAGTACATGAAGTTCTCAAAAAATGAGAAGAAAGAGTACTTAAACATGCTTTATCATACCATTAATGATGGTGCAAGTGACATTAAGGCTCACATCGACAAGCTCATGGGTTGTTACCATAAGCTTAAGGCTATAGATATGGACCTTGATGAGGATTATATGGTATGGTTTGTGACGGGGACTCTTCCTTCTCAATTTGATAGATTAGATCAAGCTAAATGCTCAGAAAGAGCAATGGACTGTTGAGGAGACGACTACTATTCTTGCCAAGGAAAAGGATGACATGAAAAAGGAAAGGGCAAGAAGCATCTCCACGATGACAAACTATAACAATTCTTTAAAAAGGAAGTTCACTTTTAATAGCTCAAGTGATCAAAAGCCTTTCAAGAAGAAATTTGTTAGTCCTAAAGGAAGTGAATAGGTGGGCTCATTTTTTGTTAGTCAGAAGAATAAGTTTTTCAAAGAGAAGTGTAACTTTAGTCAGAGTTTTGGGTACAAGAAATCTTATTGCCAAAAACTCAAAGCTCACTTAAAAAAAGAAAGGAAATTGTCTTGTGATGGTTTGTTTAGAGTCTAATGTTATTGATGTGCCCTTAAATATTTGGTGGTTAGATATTAGAGCAACAATTCACGTTACGAATTCCTTGCAGAAACTGACATGTCGAAGAAGGCCAACTAGTTCTGAGCAATATGTGTACATAGGAGACGTTACCAAAGTCAAACTTTTTGGGATAGTTAGACTATAATTGAATACATGACATCTTTTGGTGTTACATGATGTCGCTTATTTGCCCTATATTAGGAGGAATTTGATTTCTGTTTCCATTTTGGATAGACTAGGTTATAGTCTTCTTTTTGAAACTGAAAAAATGACTTTGTATCATGACTCTCTTTTGGTGTGAAATGGAATTTTATTTTAAAATTTATACAAACTTGAGTTGAATGATGTTGTTGATGTTGCTTCTTCCTCTTCTTTTAATACTGTTGTTGGTTCCAAATGTATAAGATTAGATTTGAGATCTTCTATTTATGGTATAAATGTTTAGGTCATACATCTAGAGACAGAATGGAGAGGTTGGTAAAAGATGGTATACTTCAGGATCTTGATTTTTAGATTTCACCACCTATGTTGATTGTATTAAAGGAAGGTTGACCACTAAGGTTAGAAAAAGCAGAACAAACAGGAGCTCAGAATTGTTGGAGTTGATTAATACTGATATATATGGACCATTTATTACAACTACTATAAGTGGTTATCAATACTTCATTAGTTTTATTGATAATTTTTCTCAGTACGGTCATATGGAGCTCATTCATGAAAAATCTGAATCTTTGGAGGCATTTAAGATTTTCAAGAAAAATGTTGAGCTTCAAAAGGGGAAAAAAAATCAAGGCAGTTAATTCTGACAAAGGCGGAGAGTGTTATGGGCATTATGATGAGAGTGGAAGGAATTCAGAGCCCTCTGTCAGATACTTGCAAGAATGTGGTATTAAAGCATAATATATAATGCCAAGAATATCTCAGCAGAATGGAATCGCTGAAAGAAGAAACCACACATTTCTTGATATGTTGTGGTGTATGTTGATTCATTCTAGTTTGCTTGAATTTTTTTAGGGTGAGGCGTTGAAGACAACTACTTATATCTTAAATCAAGTACCCCAACAAGTCAGTCTCAAAGAATCCATATGAGTTATGGTCAAGTAAGAAACCAAGCTTGCATCATTTTCATGTTTCGGGATGCAAAGTAGAAGTGAGGCCCTATAATCCACAATTTAAGAAGCTTGATCCAAAAACTATTAGTGGCTACTTTGTAGGCTACACCATCAAATCAAGGGGTTCTAGATTCTATTGCTCATCTCACACGACCAAAATTATAGAATTAGATAGAGCTGTCTATTTTGAAAATGAATTTGGTTCAAGTCAAGGGAAAGAGAAATTGTATTCAGGGAAGAATGCATTCTAATCCCTGTACCTTCGCTTCCGCTCATACTGATGACCCTGTGATTAAACATATTCTAATAGAATCTCATGATTAACCTCATAACCAAGCACAAGATTAAGTCATTAAGGGATGATGAAGTTGTTGTCAGGAGATCAGAAAGAACACATAGACCTACCATTCCTGATGACTATATCGTCTATTTGCAGGAACATGAGTTCGACGTGGGAGATAATACTGAACCAGTCAGTTTTCAAGAAGCCATGAATAGTCCTCAATCTGAATTGTGGATGAATGCAATGGAAGATGAGTTGAGTTTTATGTCACAAAATAGAGTTTGGGAGTTAATTGAACTACCTAAAAGTTGCAAACTCATTGGGTGCAAGTGGGTTTACAAAATCAAACATGACTCCAGTGGATCAGTAGAAAGGTATAAGGCTAGACTTGTGGCTAAAAGTTGTAGCCAAAGAGAATGGATTGATTTCAAGGAAACCTTCTCACCAGTTTCTACCAAAGATTCACTGCAAATTAAAGTGGCTATAGTTGCTCATTTTGACTTGGAACTCAATCAAATGGATGTAAGGACTGCCTTCTTGAATGGAGATCTATATGAAGATGTTTATATAACCCAAACAGTTGGTTTCGAGATAAATGGTAAAGAACACATGGTTTATAAGCTCAAGAAGTCTATCTGTGGGTTAAAACAAGTATAAAAACAGTGGTATCTCAAGTTTGATATGGTTGTCACTGCAAATGGCTTCAATAAGAATGTAGTTGATCAATGTATATATATAAAGTTCCATGGGAGCATATTCATTTTTCTAGTACTATATGTTGATGACATTCTACTTGTTTTTAATGATAATGATCTATTATTTGAGACACAATAACTGTTATTTAGTCATTTTGATATAAAGGATCTTGGTGAGGTTTCTTATGTACTTAGACTTCAAATTCTCTGAGATAAAGCTATTGGGATTCTTCGATTATTTCAAAATACTTACATTGATCGAATCTTGAAAAAATTCAATATGCATCCTTGTTCTCCAGGAAAGGTACTAATAATGAAGGGTGACAAGTTCTCAAAGGCGCAATGTCCCCAAGATGATAAAGAGAGAGATTAAATGAAAGTCATTCCTTGTGAGTCACTTGTAGGCAGTCTGATGTATGCTCAAGTATACACATACCCTGATATTGCCTTTGTTGTAGGCATGTTGGAAAGATACTTAAGTGATCCAGACTTAACCAATGGAAAGCGGCTAAGAAAGTCATAGGTATCTTTAGGGTAGTAAAGATCATATGTTGACTTATCTGCGACTTGACACTCTTGATATAGTTAGGTTCAGTAATGCTGATTATGCAAGATGTGTGGATGATAAAAAGTTCACTTCAGGCTACATCTTCCTAATGGCTGGAGTAGTTGTATCCTGGAAAAATGTCAAACAGACACTCACAACATCCTCTACCATGGAGGCAGAGTATATGGCGTGCTATTAGCAGCTTGTCAAGCAATATAGGTGCAAAATTTTTTTCATCATTGGGTATTATAGACTATATTTCGAATCCACTGAAATTGTATTGTGATAAATCCACAACTGTAGCTTTCTCTAAAAACACTAGAAGTACTTCTCGCTTAAAGTATATTGATATAAAATACTATTTTTTAAAAGAGAAAGTCACTGAATCTCTCGTTACTATTGAGTATACGCCTACAACTAGCATATTAGCATATCTACTTACAAAAGGCTTACCTATATGTGTGTTTGCAAAACATGTCTCTCGCATAAGATTGTTAGAATCCTAGCTTGATAAGATTAGTGCGAGTTTGTTATTTTGTATTGAACATGTTAGTACTTAGTACGAATTACTTATGACTTTTATATATGAAACATGCATAATGATATTTGTAGTCACTTCTTGTTGATATTGACATATATATGTTGATGTATATATATAGTTTGATGAATTGACTGGTACAAAAGGAAATAAATGCAAAGTCTCAATTGTTGTACTGCATGCATGTTATTTTAATGGTTATTGTGGTATTTGAACATCTCTAAGGCCAAATCATGTGTAGTATATATATCATATCGATATAATATTGTATATGATTTATTTGACTGCTTTTGGATGATAGAGATTGGTATGGTGGTTTGATTATATTGCTCAAGTGAGAGAATGTTGGAAATATGATGACTAATATAATCACACCATTAATTTCATATTCGTGACCATTAATCGAATTGCCTAATGTATATTTAGTGACCATAATGGAATGGTTAATAATTTGCTAATTGCATTTGAGACATATGGCAGTATCCTAATAACTATATGTTGGCCCATTAAGCTATAGTTTATAACTTCCTTAAAATGACACAATTATCATTTTCAACCTCCTTAGGGTAAAATATATTATAAGATATAACATATAATGAGATTGTTCTTATATTGGTGTGTGGATGCGAAAACAGAATATTGGGTCTTCTACCATTAGTTTCCTCTCTTGCACAAGGTATTGTTGATTTTGATAGGTTGTCGTGTCCATGATGGAGAAAATGTACCAAGACTCTATGTCAAGTATTGGAGGTATGTCAATCTTATTGTATTGTTCATGCTCTAAATAAAATGTAGATTTTGACTTTGGCATTGTTGATGAATGTATATGTGTATAACATCGGGTTGATGCGGCTTTAGCTGGGAATGGAAGCACCACCACTTGCGTATTGACCTTCTCTTTCATCTTTTCACTCTCTTTTCTCTCACCGCATGAGACTCCTTACTAAATGTTGATGGGAAGGTTCGAGGACATCCCGGCCAGGCCGGGATAGGCGGCTTGCTTCGGGATCGTAATGGAGTGTGGATCGCGGGCTTCTCATGTGGAGTCGGAATCACCACTATATTGGCTGCGGAACTACGGGCCCTCAACTATGGACTTACATTTGCTAGAACCTACCCTTGGGTCGGCCTTCTAATTGAGTCTGATTCCATGGACGTGCTGCGATGTCTTTCCCTTCCTTCAAACGCTTTGGCCTTCCATCCTCTGGGTCATCTCATTTCGGATATCAGATCCCTTGTGGATAGGATTACTCACTACACACTCATACATGTCTTTCGAGAGGGAAATCAATGTGCGGACTTTTTAGCTCATTTGGGTTTGACAGGAGCACCTGTAGAGTGCATCTAGCTTACCTCCCCTCCTGGTTTCAGTCACCATCTGCGCGCTGATGCACAATGGGTTTTGTTTAGTCGTTAATGTGTTGTTTTCCTTTTATTCTACTGTAACAAAAAAAAAAAAGGTTATGGTTAGCTTGGAGTTATATGTACTCAAAGGAATTGCTTGGAAATTTTATGGAGACAACTTGTTGAAGCAAAGTAGGAATATGCTTCCGTTACTCCGATGATGATGTTTTCCAACTGAAAAATATGTAGTTTAAGCAATAATATGGTTTAATTATGCCCATTTGCCAAGTTGCCTCATCCATCATATTTTTAAACTACAAAATATGATTCTCTTTCGTCTCTTGTGATCTTTGATTAATAGTTTCTTCTGATAACTAAAATGAACTTTAAAAAAGGAAGTGATATGTATAAACTAAATTTATAGTTAGGAATGACAGGTTTCGCATGAACCAATCCACTAATTTTTTAAAAATTAAAAGGTAAAATAATGTCTTTTCTTAATTATGATCTGGACGGCTCAGACCTACTTGAGGCTTAACTCTTTTAAGCAAATAGTTGAGTATCGGATAGATTTGTTTAGAATAGTTAAGCATCGGGTCGATCTGAGCCTGAGCCTGAGCCGAGCCCATAAGCCAATCCATTAAAAACACTTAGAATCTGAACCCATAGGTCAATTCATTGTCATCCCTATTTACACTATAAAGAAATATTTACTAAATGAAACTGTTAGAATATTAGGTGACATGAATATTTTCATAACCAATCTAAATTTTCTTCTATAATCGTAGGTTTGAACTAGTTGAGTAGACTTTCTGAAATTGCAAATATACATGTACAAATTGATGCAACTTATATGACTTGAAGGGTTAACTCCAAAAAGTGAAGAGCCAAAAATTAAAGTATGAATTGAGTCTAAATTTAAAAATTTTATATTTGATTATAGAAATATGAGTTTAAATTTTTTAAAAGGCTTAAGTTGAACTTTAATTAAACCTTATATAACTAAACTTATGTACAAATCCAATCATATTTTACAATCTAATCGTAGTTTACAAAGAGACTGTTTCCATAACTCTAATCTATCACCTTTTGGTTACAAAATAATAACCTTATTAGTTCCATAACTCTAATCCATCACCTTTTGGTTACAAAATAATAACCTTATTAGTTACTTAAAATCTCGCATTTGGCAACTGGCAATTGGCAATTGGCTTCTCTCAATTTATAGGATGGTGCTCAGCCCAGTCAGCGGAGCTCTGAGCAATTTACACAGGACTTTTCTTGGCTTGACATTTGGGTTTTCGTCGGTTTGAGCTAGAAGTGGACTCCTTGGGGGTGCACCAGCTCCTTTCTTCGGTAACCTCCCGCTCTCAGTCGGACAACCCTATCGTTATGAGTATCCTAAACCTCCTCAACCGAAACTGGTCTGTTATTCATCGTCATGTGTACCGAGAGAGCGACAGATGCGCGGACTGGCTCGCTACCCAGGCCGGTCCTGCCGTTCTTGTTATCACTTATTTTGATGTTACACTTTTAAGGTGCCTTAATCTCCTCCTAGAGGATCAATCGGGCCGCTGTTTCTCCCGACCCATTTATTACCATGTGCATTCTTTCCCTTTATACTAAAAAAAATCTCGCATTTGGAAATAACTTCTTTGTAAAATAACTCAAATTTTAAATAAAAGTTATTTTGTAATTGTCTAACAAAAGATATTTTTAAATTGTTTAAAATAATAAAAAATTATAATAAATAAAACCACAAAAGAAAGTGTGCATCTTTAACTTTTATTAAGTTCTAAACCGTAATCAGAGATAATGTAGTATCAGACGAGTTATGCGCAATGTTCCAAGTATTCCTCACAACTATCTCAATACTCCAACCAAGTCGACTATTAAGTATTTACAATAGAGATTCCTCACGCCAAATCGCGCTGATACGCACACCAAACTCCAACCTTGTCCTGAATATTAACAATCTCATCTGGTTTGCTCATTACAATGGCTTGTTAACATTGCAAAGATCAACTCATATCATCCATATTTCTGGGAACTCTTAACCAGAAATGTCCTCACGGCTTTTCTGGACACCATAAGCTCTCTTCCTAATATATTTTTCCATAAACAACTGCATTACAAACATCTAATAAATTAGTCTCTTAGCAGAGGCATTTGTTCATAGGAACCACGAGATCGTGAAATCTATCATCTTAGTTTGCATCTCAAGATCAAACCAACAAACCATATCAATGCAAAGCACATTAATTCTGTAAAACGAGAGAAAAGACTCATTGAAATCCAAATAAGTTTTCATTCCTGTCACCCTTGCTTCTCCCCAGTACAAGGTCAATCCATAAATTGATGAGAAGCATCTATATTATCCAGCAAGGCAACTATAAGGCAAGTTAACTTGAGCATTCCCTAGTTAGGCTAGAAATCGGTAACAAATCCAGCATTAGTGTCAAAGGCCAAATGTTAGGCTGCAGGTGGCACAACCATTGAGTTTCAGAGCCTGTGAAGTTACAGAAAGACTTTTTATATAATATTACACTGCATTGAATATCTAGAGCCAACCATATGAACATTTGAAACAAAACTGAAAGAGGTTATTAGTTCACTAATGTAACAGCAGAGATTCAGAGTTAGTAACAATCTCAACTAATTCTCATCAATTATTTAACGATGATTAACCTGCTTCTTCTGTTGTTTCAAATTTTCTTGCTGCAAAACAAGCAAAGAAGCAAAATTAAATAGAGCTGGTCAGAAAAGGCGAAAGAACATGTAAAGTCAATTTTGATTTGATGCTATCTACAACAAACTAGTCCTAATAAACTCCGAAGTTTCTAAAGCACAATGCTCCAAAACACTAGAATTGGCAACGCAATTCAGATAGATCGAGGATTTTTGCTTTACCTCATCATGAAAAACATGTTTCTAACATAACGACTCTGTAATCACAGCAGAATGTGGAAGGCAGTCTAAGATCCCAATTACTCAAACCTCGTTTCCATGTAGAAACACCCACTACATGCCATGCCACAAACCAAATATTCACTAAAAAGTGTTAGAACCATTAAAGATGAAACACAAACCATATAGCCAAAAGAAAATTACTAGTATTTAGAAAGAGATATAAGGAATAGCATACAAACTTTCAAACACAAAAGCGTTAATAGTTCTAGCAAATCAAGTATTACCAAAATGAACTTTTACTATGTGCTAATAAGTGGATATCGTATGGCCAAAATCCAAGGATACCTAAGCAAGGAATTTTGAATTAAAAAGGAAGAATGATAACTTATTAGCTTCTATCTGCATGAAGTCTATCACTATTAATGCAGTAGTTTCAGCCCTAAGACAATGAACATAAACTGAGAAATTGTTATGGAAGAAAGATGTTGATATTCCTCCAGAAAACCAGTACTGCACCTTCTTGTTTCAATGTTGGCTAGGATATTCAATCAAGTTCATTTTCGTATAAGATAAATGATGGTGCACTCCAATTATTAATACAACTGAAACAGAACAGAACTCTGGTTCAGGTCCGCTTAAATATCACAACACAGGTAAGTAAATACCTATTTGTTGCTCTCAATCTTCTCATGCTTCTTATAAGATCAACTTGAAACCCTCTGACAGGAAATCATCCCTTGTTCACCAAAGAGGAAATATGAAATTTAGTTACATCAGTTGAGATGTATGAATCGGAAGCTGACCTATATAATCACACATCATATAATGAGTTACCTCTTCTTCCCGTCTTTCTGCTCCTCATTTTCATAATCCATGTTCACGTTAGATGTTCTACTAACATGGGGTGGAACAAGGCTTTCAACAAAAATTTCCACTTCAAAGATTAGTGGAGCACCACAAATTGGAACATTTTTTACTTGTTTACGTTTTATGTCATACCAAAAAAGTTCTCTATCATCCTGAACCACCAAGACCTCATTTCCACTCTTTGAATAAGCCAAAGGCTTGAGATACCTAAGAATTCCAACCACTTCATGTTGTGCAACGGAGAACAATTTAGTCCATGGCTCCTTGACACTGTACTTGTTCATCACCCAGACATCAGTACGCTCCCTCCGAAAATTTGCCATTAAACAGAGGCAGTCACTTAAAACGCCAAGGTTTATGTCAAAATTTGTACCCACAGGTTCTGGTTGCAACACTTCAGAATAATCCAGTGTAGCTAAATTCAAGGAGACCACTATATTGGCGATGTTCGAGTCAAAGTTTTCACTAACCACCCAATGCAAGGCTCCGTTAGCAAAAACCCCATTCATTCCAGGGTAAAGAATAAAGTAAGGCATATCTTTTATCCTCTTCCAAGACTTCTGTCTCAGACTATAAACCTTGACCTCAGACTCAAAAGCCTTAGGTTCAGCTCCCACAAACTGAGCAATCCTCACAACCTTGTAATCATCATGAATACTATCATAACCAAATCCATAAACATAAACTCTACAAGTACAAGTCCCATAGTACCGTTTAAGTTCAAAAGGCAAAGAGGGCAGAACAAGATGCTTTCTTGTTGACGGATTCCACAAAGCAACATCATTCACAACATTGGAAATACAAAGCAAACCATTGCAAGAACCCAGGACCTTAATACAATGGTTGTAACACATCAAAGGATGATCAAGCTCTTTTGGCGCCTCTAGTGAGTCAAAACTAACTGAATAAGCAGAAGAATTCTTAAGAATTAGATTAAGGTTGCTACTGGTTTGCAAAGAATGCTTGAGATGCAACCTGATGAAGTTTGGAGCGTCGATAAGAGAACACCATGGCTTGGAAACACACCTGAAAAAGACAAGTTCTTTAGCGGGTAGTCTGCAAAGAATAGCTGCAATCATTTCCGGTGGCAAATTCGACATGACTGAAACCGCGTTGAAGGTGGGTGGATGCTCTATTCGTCTATGACATCGTCTAAACTGCGAAAGTGGTCGGAAACTTCCTAGGAAACTCGGTCCAGAGGGAAAAAACCACTTGTCAACGTCTGCATCAAGTGGTTATGAGAACAAAATTACGTTGACAAAGGACTCATAGTTGGTAATGGGCCCGGCCTGATGGTCCAATTTATTTTTTTAAAAAAAATTCAAAAATTAATATCTTTTTGTCATCTTTCTCTTTTAATTTTTTAATTATCTTTCTTTTTGATTATTTAATAATTTCTTTTTGCGTTATAATTATTAAAAATTATCTTTTCCTCTATTTCTTCTTTTCTCTCTCATTATTATTTCCTTTCTCTTTTTACTTTTCTTTATTTCTCCTTTTCTTTTTTATTTAAAAAAATTGTTTCTTTCTCTTTCCCTTTATTTCTTTTTCTCTATTTTGTTTTTTATTATGTACAATTTAATTTTCGAAATTTAGAAGAAAAATAATTTAAAATTTTTATATTATTAATTATAAATATAGGGATTAAAACTAGTTATTATATACTAGTCAATGAAAATATTACACTTGTCATAAAATGTAATATATCACTAATTAAACGACATCGTACTCCTTGATATCAACAACACAACAACGTCGCTTCGTCCTTTATTAATGTTGTCTTCTTCTTTGCTTTGAGTTCTGCATTTCTACCACAAAATCGCCTCCTTTTTTAACAACATTGTCCATAAGATTGATGTTGAGATATCGTTACTATAAATCATGCAGGAATGGCAGGCAAATATAACTTAACAAGTTATTAGACCTGTTAAAATATATGGTATATTTCTTATTATTAATTTGACATTATTTGATAATTAAACTTTTAAGATAATGTTAATTACCTTCAAATTATAATTAAGATGACAGAATATTTTAGATTTGATTGAGATAATATCTGATAAAAGATTGTATGAAAAATAAAATTTTATTTTGTAAAGTTTGCTAATTATGGTAGAATTTTATCTTATATAGCCTACTATTGCATCACGTAACAATTGGGTTGAAGGGACTGCTGCTGTGATTTTTTTGTGTGTGTGGTGCAGCTGGTTTTCCATTGGAGTTTCTACGCTTTCGTATGTGTGCCGCACTTTTCTTGGTTGTACGCGGTGTGAAAGTTTCTATGTCTTGATTTTCTTTTTATTGCTGCATTAAAGAATTCTCAGTGGAAGACATGCTGACAAGATTTTAAGGTCTTGATTTGACCACGGTAATCACTGTATTTTTCTCCTTTTTACAACACACATGGTAATAAGTTTGTGAGACTTTTTTATCTAGGCTTACGCGTGAAGTTGTTGTATGTGTGAAGAAAATTTGACAAAGATGAAGGTGTGCTACTGTATGCATGACCATCATGTTGGAAGGCATTGTCGTGGGTTGAAGGAAAGAACCAGTGAGCTGCAACTTTTGTGATGATCAACTTTTGGTTTGGTCTTTGTTTTGCCTGGATTAATAGCAGTGGTTGTTTGCGTAGGCTGTTATACCTAATATCTTCATCTTGCAGCTGTGAATTAATACAGGATCAATCCATAATTTATAGTGACAACTTTCAGACCTATTTTAGTGAAGCCGATGTTAGTAAGTAGTGGGAGCTTTATTACGTACCCCGGATCTACATGAATGGATCAAAAATGAAGGTAATGCGGAATAACTAAATTTCGGTTCTATCTCTAATTTCGATGCCAATTCTGAGCTTCAAATGATTCCGAATCTCCCGAGATCTTTAGTGGAAAGTGATCACCGACTCACGGGCTAGGTCTTTCTACAGTTTATTCAAATCACGAACTTCCTTAACAGGTCAGGATCTTTATGCTTATGAATGAACTCTTCTTGAGTAACTGCAGGAGACCTTACTTTTATATAGCTTCCATATTGGGCTTCCTCATCACAAGGTCGATATGGATCCGGTCTACACTAATCGAGATCCATTTTTTACCCGGACTTCGACCCATTAATCTAGATCATTTATTAGGTCACTTTATTATCTTTATCAGGATCAAATGACGTACCTTAACTGGTAATTTATTTAAAAACTAAAATTGCAATTAATGTTAGTCCAACTTTATGAGATATGGACAAAATGTCTTACAATCTCCCCTTTGGACTAGCATTAATTGCAGTAGACTCTAGTTTAAAAACAATTAAAAACCCGGTTAAGCCACGCTACTATATAGTTCACTAAATTTTAAAAACAAACATTTGATCCAAAGATAACGAAAGTCCATCATTCTGCCCCGTAAGGCTTTCGGTACCGAAAAGCATCAAATGCATGTGTCCTGTGTGACACAGATCCAATACAATCACGAATACCTAATACCCCACTAACATGAATGGGTAAATGGAGTGTGGCAAACTACGATAATATCTTTATAATCTAATTGTATCATCTTCGTTTGTAGGTCTCAATTTCTCCAGCTTTATGCTAAACTGTATTAGAGAAATCATGTTTTCTCTTACCAAATGCTAAACAGCATTAGAGAAAACCTTTATATTCTCCAGCTGAATGCTAAACTGCATTAGAGAACCTTTATGGGAATAAAAACTTATATCCCCCTATGTCATGTAAAACTTTATAGAGATCTACGTTAAACTGTATGCGTCTAAATGACATAGGCACAAGGTAAATTTGTATATATGCTCAATGACCTTCAAATGCTTAAGATTGACACAAATCTTAAGACTTTCATACGTATTATGATGATGTATGATGACACGCAATACTGAGGATAAATGATGATCATCTTTAACAATGAACCATCATACTATCATAATACTTTAAATTGTACGAATGTACATGG
>JANIJH010000223.1:8600507-8613150 GCA_024520975.1 Erythroxylum areolatum
GTTCTTCCACACATAATCCTTCAACAGTCTTGAATCCGTCCTTGGCCTATTGCTCCTTCTCACCATCACAGGTCCATCAATGTTATTGGGCTGAGTCATAACATGATCTTATTTAAAACCTCTAGCTATCTAATTAAGGATGATAGGCAGTAGAATGATGCAAGGGAATAGTTTCAATTCAAGTTTAAAGAATTCAGTCCAAAACAAGCGTTTGTAAAAACTGGACCACGATCACTCACTAGACCCACAACTTGTAAGAATAATCAACACAGAATCAAGATACTTTAGCTATTGTTTAAGGATTAATGAGAGGAATGGAATATGTATATATATATATATATATATATAAGGCAATCAGTTATAATCAAAATAACTATAGTACCATCTAATTTTTGATAAACCCTCTACAAAATTCAAGCTGACATCAGTCCCTCAACTCTTTTGAATTTGTTGCAACAAGTTATTAGGGAAACTAGAAACAACCATGGTAGTTCACGGTTACTCGAGATCAAGCATCTGCTACTCTATTATCCAATGCTTTTTGGCACCTACTTTCAAAGTTTGGGTAAACACGTCTATTGAAATTATATTGTAATATTATGATAAAGTAAGTAACATAAGCTTCTATGATCAGTCTGAACTATAAAATATATGTCAGTCATATAGTGAGACCATTGTCTTGCAGCCATAACCGAAGCTAGAAACTCCCTTTCATAAGTTGATAGATGGGTGTATTTGAAAGATAATGCTTCACTCACGTAGGTAAGAGGATGAACTTTTGCATTAGAACTACGTCATTCCCTTCACTTGAAGCATTTACCTCTATCACCATCAGGTTGTTGAAATTTGGTTGAGGAAGTAGTGCTCGCGCCAATGCTTGCTTGAGTTTATCAAAAGCTATTGCAACTTCCTTAGACTATATAAAAGCATTTTTTTTCTCAAAAATTGGGTTAAAGGCTTGTTAATTTGATCGTTCCTTTTAACAAATCTTCTATAGTAATTTGTCAACCCCAAAGAACTCCTCAAGCTCTTCAATGTTTGGGGGACATGTTAATCCACCACAATTTGGACCTTCTTTGGATTAGTTGCTATCCTTTTGATGCTGATAATTTGTCCCAAATACCCTACTTGTCTAGTAGTAAAAGCAATGTTGTGAATACTGTATTAAACCTAGTACCAATTTTGGTTCTGCTACAATATAATATTGAAATCAGTTAATACTAAATATCACTTTAGATAATTTTTTAAAATTATTAAAAGTCTCTCAATTTTATAAAATTATAAAAATAGCTCCTCGTTATATTTTATTAAATTTTTATTTAAAGTTTAAGTCCCTTTATGTATAAAGTGAAATAAGTCTTGTATTATAGAAAATGAAAAGCGTCAATATACATATAAAATTTTGCAACCATGCTCTTCCCATTAGAATAACACTTCTTAGACTCAAGTTCTTGAATTGTGGAATCGAAGTTTTAATTTTGAGTAATTCAAAGTTGAAGTTAGGCTGATAAGCACGTGATTCAGTACTTAATCAGCTTAACTTTAGCTGATAAAAACATGAGTGTGATTCAGCTCATAGGCTTTATTTCAAGTTACATAAAGTAGCAAAACATGTGGAAGATTCATGACCATAAAGCATTCGTGAACCAAAAATCACGGGACACGTAAAAAGTATAAATCAAAGAAGAAAAAGTGTGTAAATTCAACGGATAGAACAGAGAACATTTCATAGATAGATTTACTCCAAAACATGAGCTCAAGGGAAAGATGCTACAATGGTGTCCAACTAACCGATGAACCTGTCATTTCTTCTATAGAATTAGGATTTTAAAACCGAAATACCAAATGATGATGGATCTTTTTGGCCTAAAAGGTGGTGGCAAGTGGCAATTTGGGCACCTATCCCATTCGTATCCAACTTGTAAATATGATGAAATGGTTTGTCAAGAAAGTCCCTTTCCCATCTCATGGGTGGGAGGGCTCGACCTTGTTTTTTTTTATTTTTAATCAGTTTGATGGACCGAATATTACGGAGGACCATACAAGTGTATGGCGTTTCTGTGTTGTCACTAATCATGATTATCTACGAATAAACAACATTGTCGTCAGTTATGTTAGGTTAAACCGTGGCTTAGATTACCTGATTTAAGCTAGTTGGTTAGAAGAAACATGAACCTATCAGATTGACAAGACTGTCAGTGATGAAGGAGGATGGATGAAGGTGTATATCACTGTCAAATTAAACATGATCAGGATGCCACCTTTGAGTAGAATTCTTCGCATTATTGGCAAAAAAACAAGAGGTAGCCCCCATTGGTCATTTCTTTCAAACACGTCTCTCTCTCTCCTGCCGTGTGCCTGCCTAGTTGCGCCACCTCGGTTGCCTTGGGTTCGACAGTATTAAGATTTTGTGGAACTTCGTCACTAATGTTACTTTGAAAAAGACTATAGAGTTCTCCTCGGCACAATGGGGACAGTGTACATATAGTAATATGGTTTTCCGGTCTTATAGGAGGCGATGGAGATGATGAGAGGATGTTCCGACCATGCATGTGATTCAGTCCTCCCTAACTTTAACCCAAATCTTTGGAAGAAATAGATTATCTTCCAATTAGATATGGCAATGGGTGTTCCTCCTCACAAATGGTAACTTCATATTATCATCAATTTTGTTGACTACCAAATAAATGTATTAGTTGATGCAATTAGATTGTATAAATCTGACTTAGATATCTCAAATGATGATAATTGAACCTGAAATTGAAGATGTTTAGTTTAAAAAAGTTACTTTTGTGACAAGCAACTCAAAGTAAGTTTATTCCATTAAAAATAAACTTTGATTTTCTTTCACACACTTGTTCAACTTTTATCTCAATGAAAATGAGATTCAAAAAGATTGTTTGACTAATACGTGGATATAATTATAAAGCATCATCGGATTGCCGCCTTCGAATATTAATGTCCAATTAGAGTCTCTTGCGTGGCAACATAATCTCGATAATTGATTGTTAATTAGGGACACGTAATTGAGATCAATCAGCTAATTAATTCATAAGACATATGATCCAATGCATGACTCAGCTTCTTGTTTATCCATAAAAGCACAAATATGTATATCTCCACTTTCTTTGGTTATACATTGGATTGGAGATTCAACAATGGAAGGGGCCATCACCATCTTAGTACAAGAGGATATTATCAATCTGTAAAGTAGTGGATATGCAATGTCCATCTGGCTACATTTCTTGGGTTATTCACCTGAACCACACGAAAGCTTCTAAAAATGAAAATATTAAATAAATAAACGCCTTATAAATACTTATTTGCATACGTTTTCTCATAATTTGCATACGTATAGAACATTGAAATAATGAAACCTATGGTTGATTGTAAGTAATTATTGACAACAAAACAAAAGGAGTAATAGCTATCAATGAACCAGTGACTGAAGGTATCCTGCTCTTCATTCAAATCCAAGATATATATATAACGAAAGCCACCTTCCGGCCTTCTTCACGTCTGAATATTCAAATTCTCATATAAATCATCCAGAATGCAGAACGATCACTCCTCCAATCCCATCTCCGACAACCCGAGAACTCCTCTATTACCAGTACGAGTTCAAAACCAGTGGTCCTCGGGTGCACAATCATGTCTAGCCTCTTGTCTAACGTTGAAGAATGTGTATATCCTGCTAGGACCCCTTTCGAGCATCATTGTTTGCCTTGTTGTGAAGCTCGATGCTCCGGTTTCGAGTCGTAACATGTTGGCTGTTCTTGCATGGGTGTTTTCATGGTGGCTTACTGAGGCTGTGCCTGCTCCTATCACGTCCATGGCTCCTCTGTTCCTGTTTCCTCTTTTTGGGATTTGCTCTTCTGATTCTGTTGCAAAATCTTATATGGATGACGTGATTGCTCTTGTTCTTGGGAGTTTCATACTTGCTCTTGCTGTTGAACACTATAACATTCACAGAAGATTGGCCTTAAATGTGAGTACATATTAAGAATTTTTCTCTTTTTCTCCAACAAATTCGTAGAATCTCATGGCAATCCAGTGTATTTGACATGGGAAGTCTTCTCAGTTTCTCTTCTTTCAGTATATATACTTGTTTTGGTAGCTTTTGTTCGTAGTTCATTCAAAGAAATATGTGTAGTTGAGTCATCGGAATGGAAGAGTTCTATTTATCTCCTTCCCATAATTTTCTGGACCATTACCTGTTTTCAGACAGCAATTTTGTCGTTGTCCCATGTTCGTTTTTAACTTAGAATCATAAATTTCTTATATCTTGCACTAAGTTCAGTGGACCACAAACAGGTAACGTTGCTGTTTTGTGGAGATCCACTCAATCCCCCACTCCTCCTTCTGGGGATATGTGCCACCACAGCATTTGTCAGCATGTGGATGCACAACGTGGCGACGACGGTGATGATGATGCCGGTTGCCACCGGAATCCTGCAGCGACTCCCGGTGGGTTCAGCTCAATCTGACACGGTAATCAGCAAGTTCTGCAAGGCCGTGGTGCTTGGAGTTATATACTCTGCAACCATAGGAGGGATGAGCACACTGACTGGAACTGGTGTGAATCTAATACTGGTGGGCATGTGGAAGAGCTATTTTCCTCAGGCAGACCCAATTAGCTTCAGTACTTGGTCCTTCTTTGCTTTGCCTTTGGCTTTGGTGATTTTCTTTGCTTTGTGGAGTATTCTTTGCTTGATTTATTGCTCAAGGGGCTCGGGACAAGTCCTTTCTGCTTATCTTGACAAATCCCACATCAGAAGAGAGCTTGACATGTTGGGTAAGGCACTAAATCTTGATCAGTTGTGGATTTGGACTCTATCTGCCTTGTCTTTTGTCCATTTCGCAGATAATTTTTGTGTTTGATGTGTGAACAGGTCCAATGGCTTTTGCTGAGAAGATGATTTTAGCTGTATTTGGGGTGGGTGACTTAAGTACTACATTGCTTGAAAACTGTCATTAATTACGCTCCCTATGAGCTGGATTTTGATAGAAAAATGTTGATGCAGATGCTAATTGTTCTGTGGATGACAAGAAGCATAACAGATGACATCCCTGGTTGGGGAGCTCTGTTTCACGGCCGAGCTGGTGATGGAACTGTTAGTGTGAGTATTGGGATTCTCCAGATTTCCATTTCCATTAAAACATTAATCAGAACTGAAATATCTTCTGGTTTATAGGTTGTTATGGCAACTCTGTTGTTCATAATTCCAAACAAGAAGCAAACGGGAGAGAAATTGATGGACTGGAACAAGTGCAAGAAGCTACCATGGAACATAATATTGCTGCTAGGTGCAGGTTTTGCCATTGCTGATGGAGTCAGATCCAGTGGCCTAGCTGATGTACTATCGAAAGCATTGGACTTCTTGGAGCAGGCACCGTACTGGGCCATTGCACCTATGGTTAGCCTCATAAGTGCAAGCATCACCGAATTCATCACATCAAACAACGCCACCACAACCCTTTTGATCCCTCTACTCATCCAAATAGCCAAGACCATGAATCTCCACCCACTGCTCCTTATGGTCCCTGGAGCAATTGGGGCACAACTAGCATTCTTGCTCCCCACTGGAACGCCTTCAAACATTGTTGGATTCGGCACAGGCTATATTGAGATAATAGACATGATCAAGACAGGACTTCCTCTGAAGATCTCTGCCATTGTTGCTCTGTCTGTCCTAATGCCTACGCTAGGTAAATTAATCAATCAGCCCTCTAATTCCTTTCCTTTTATTGATTTTATACTTAAAAAGGACTTTGGTTTGTGCTCATGTATCAATGCAGGAGCCTATGTTTTTGTGTCAAATCTAGTAGTCCAATAGCGGCCAATTGCTGTCTGGGTAGATTACAATCTGTGCATAGCCCTAAATGCACAGCAGAAACAGAGTTCTTGAACATAAAACTTTCCTCTGTTTTTCTGGCTTTCACTGGAACTCAAAACCCAGTTCGTTTCCATGGGCATAAAGGGTCTGTGCACTTCGAGCTAAAGCTCATCCGCAATGCAATTCTCTCTGTTTATCATCGCATTTCAGACATCATTGTATACAATGTTAAATTTTAGCTTACGAGTATTTGGAGTCTTATTGTAGGAAATATATCAGAAACGTATATTGTACACAATGTATGCAATGTACTCTGCTTGTCGTTGCTTTTCAAACATTATTGTACACAATGTTAAATCTTAGCACACGAGCGTTTGGCAATCTTAAATCTTAAAGAGATGCTAAGATCCATGAGATGTTAGAGATATATCGTAACTATTAGTTTTTTTTTTTTTTTGTAAACAACAATATTATTATTAAAAAAACTAGCACAAAACAAAGAAAGAGAAAGAGGATGAATCTAATGTTGAGCTAATAGGCTCTCCCATACACCCAAACTAACATCCATCAATTTCAAAGTTAGTAGAAATACCAGAATCAAAAGATAAAATTTCATCTAGCCAACTAGGAGGATTAGACCAAAAAACATAGTGAGCTTGTAATAGAGCTGCCCTAGCAATGCAATGAGCTACTTTATTAGCATTTCTATCCGTCCATTTAAAAGACAAAGACATAAAATGATTTTTAAAATCAATACAATTTGATACAATAAGCCCCAATTTAATGTCTGAAAATGAAGTTCCTAAAATTGGACAAAAAAGTTCATAACAATTCATTTTAACCTCAATATAATTCATGCCCTTATCTTTAAGCCAAGAAAAAACTTCCTTCATAATAATCAAATTAGAAAAAGCTTTAATAAAGTTACCATTTTCATCCCGTAAAATAGTAACCAAACTTGTGTTTGATGCTTCCGAGACAATTGCAACATCAACATTACATTTCAACCAAGATGGGGCTGGTTTCTTCCATCTTTGTTGAGGTGGGACAGCAGGAGCACTAGATGAAACTTTCGCCAAGGCAACATGAGCTTGATTCCAAGAGGTAATATAGTTATCTGTCAAAGAAATCACATTAGTGCAAGAAACATATTTTGTTGCCAAATAAAAACATTTCTATGGTACCATAAACTCCATAAGATTGCCCTCATTTTCTGCATATTTAACTTATTTGGATCCTTAAGAATGGCCCAAATGATATCCATTGCATGAGCATTAGCAAAGTTCATGCCTTTAACATGCCAAATGTTTGCAGCAAAAACAAAATTGAATAACACATGGTTTTCATCTTCCCCAAGTCTACATCTCGGGTACTATGTATCAATAGGAACACCCTTTGCAGCAAGCTGTGTTTTACATGGCAAACAATTTCTCAACACTCGCCAGAAAAAAAAACTTTAATTTTAGGATGGAGTGAACTATTCTAAAGACGATTTCAATTCCCTTCAACAAAAAAATCACGAATATTTGAGAATTTTTCAATAGCAATTTTATACCCTGTCTTCACCGAATAAACTCCGATTTTTGTTAAATTTCAAATAAGCTTATCGGAAGGTCTTCTACTACTCACCAGGATACTCAATATCCAAGTTGCATCTAACGGCGCAAAAATTCCATTAATTAAATTCATATCCAAGTCTGTCCATTATCCGAAAGAAGCTCACTAACCCGCATGTTCTCCAAACCATCAAGAGGGGTCGAAATGATAAAGAATTTGTCATTATCATTCAGTCATGGGTCTTCAAAAATTCTAATCCTTTTACCATTTCCCATTCTCCACCGAATACCTTCAATAAGCTACTTTTTGGCACGATAAATACTCTTCCATACAAAGCTTGAGTGAGACCCTTCAGAAGCTTTTAAAAAATCCTCATCAAGAAAATATTTAGATTTGAAAATACGGCTCGAAAGAGATTCTAGGTAATTAATAAAACGTCAGCCTTGTTTGCAAAGAAGTGCTAAATTGAAGTAGTGAAGATTTCGAAAGCCTAAACCTCCAAATTTCTTTGGGACACACAACATATCCTAGTTAGCCCAATGAATAGACCTATTACTATCCTTTGATCCCTACCAGAAAGAATTCATCATCCGCCGTAATTCATCACAAAGAGACTGTGGAATCATGAAAACACTGATGCAGTATAAGGGAGTAACTTAAAAAATGTTTTAGTAATAACTTCTTTGCCCACTCTTGAAAGAAATTTATTCTTCCAACTAAGTAATCGTCTGTGAATGCGGTCTTTAATAAATGAGAAAACATGCTTTTTATTTCTCCCAATTAAAGAGGGCAAGCCCAAATATTTTCCATGATCAATAGGAGTTTCCACTCCAAACTTCCTCTTAATATTAGTCCGGACATCAGGCTTCGTATTTGAGCTAAAAAAATCCCCGATTTTTGAAAGTTGATGGCTTGACCAGAAGCATTCTCGTAGATATTCAAAATAGTTTTCACCACTTGACTCTTCCCTGAACATGCTCTAAAAAAGAAAAAACTATCATCAACAAACAATAAGTGCGACACACTTGGGCACCCATTTCTAATAATACAACCATTGAAAGATCCCCTACCTTCTGCTTGTCTGAAGATAGCCAAAAGACCCTCAACACATAAAATAAGAAGATAAGGAGATAGAAGGTCTCTCTGTCTTAACCCTCTACGCGGCAGAATAGTATTCAGCAAATGACCATTTAAGCAAATCGAATAAGCAACAGTCTTAACACAAAGCATAATCCAGTGCACCCATTTTACATGAAAACCCAATTTAATCAAAATGAATTGTAAGTAATTCCAGTTTACCCGATCATAAGCTTTGTTTATATCAACTTTAAGGGCAACATCACCAAATTTACACTTACCTTTGCCCTTCATATAGTGGATAATCTCAAAAGCCACAAGGATATTATCTGAAATAAGTCTACCAGAAACAAAAGCAGACTGCATCAGTGAAATTAATTTGGGTAAAATTAATTTCAAATGGTTAGCCAGAACTTTTGAGATTATTTTATAAAACACATTACATAAAGCAATAGGGTGTAAATCTTTCATCGAATCGGGTTTATCTTTTTTAGGAATTAAAACAAGAATCGAACCATTAAGATTAGAAGGAAACCTACCCTGATTAAGCCAACTAGTGCATTGATTAAAAACTTCATCTCTAATAATATGTCAACATTTTTGGAAAAAATTCAGATTGAGGCCATCTGGTCTAGGAGCTTTTTCAGGGTGCATTTGAAAGACAACTTTCTTAAATTCTTCTAGTTGAAAAGGAGCCGTTAAACTAGCATTGTCTTCTTCACTTACTAGTTGCTGAATCATGTCAAAATCCTCAAAACGAAAACCTCCAGAATTGGAGTAAAGATTTTGAAAATAATCTTGCACTATCGAACTCATTACTTCATGACTTGTTTGAGAAGTACCCGAATTAGCCAAAAACACAGGAATATGATTTCTGCGTTTCCTATCCATAGTTTGCTTATGAAAATAATGGGTATTAGCATCACCAAAATTGAGCCAAAATAATTTGGCCCTTTGCTTCCAGTAAACCAACTCCTGAACAAGGGTGTTAGTCAAGTCCCTTTTCAACATAGAAACCCGATCATCATCTGTACCCTCACTCTTTGCCTTCAATAAATCAACTTTAATTTTTTTATTTTTCCTGAAAATTATTATCCAATCCCCTATTCCAGGTTTCAAGCCTATTACAACAACTTTTCAATCTTTCCATAATATTTAAGCCCCCTCTAACATGCCAGGATAATTCAAAAACCTCAAAAAAAAATATTTTCCATGAACCAGTTATTTCAAATTTAAACCTGGCATATATTTTACAAGGCCAATCATCATCATCATCATTATCATCATATCCCGAAGTCCTGCAATGAAGCGGGGTCTGGGGGGGGCCTGATAATACCCAGCCTTATTCCTACATTGTAGAGAGGCTATTTTCAGTAGGCCCACATGCATATGTGACAAGATAATAGTGAAAAAATAATAAGATAAAAATTGACTAATAAATTAAAATAAAATAAATAGAAAAACAGAAAAAAAAATTTAATCAATTAATTAGTATTTTGAATGCATAAACATAAATTTTAAAAAATAATATCAATAAATAATAATAATCATTATCACTACCATAATAATAATAATAAATAAATAATAAATAAAAATAATCAAATTTTAACAGACAATAATAAGAAAATGGATCCATAAACTAGAAAATCCCAGTAAAGATGCAACATTTTGAGAAAGCGAAGATCAAAGAGGATTTGAAGCAAGACCCATG
Source organism: Erythroxylum areolatum (assembly GCA_024520975.1). Classification (NCBI taxonomy): domain Eukaryota; kingdom Viridiplantae; phylum Streptophyta; class Magnoliopsida; order Malpighiales; family Erythroxylaceae; genus Erythroxylum; species Erythroxylum areolatum. Next base: position 8,610,690 of record JANIJH010000223.1, read on the forward strand.
AATGCTAACAACAAAAGGAAGGAAACTTTACTAGGTTAAGCTGAAGAGACGCACCATTAGCATGTTTACAGAAAACAAAAATACCTTTCTTCTTCTTCTTCTTCTTCTCCACTCTAAAAAAAAAGAGACTCGACGACAAGCAGCAGAGGTATGTATTTCCATTAACTCCAAATTGGGGCAAGCACTAGCCAATCATGTGAAGCAATAAATTTAATAAGAAAGTGATTAGAGTAAGCACTAACCAGATTGTAGAGCTTGTAATAGGGGAAAATATTAGTCCATGCCTCATTTGCAAAAAGACAACCTTCCCATGTATAGCCAAAGCCCAAGAGAAGAATATCCTTCAGATTGCAGTCATCAATACAAGTTCTAAATCTTTCATAGAGATGAGAAGGATAATCAGCCCCACCTACTATTTTTAAATAAGGCAAAACATATACATCTAATTCACCTTCTCTTATGTGTCATTTGAGATTAACAAAATAATAATTTTTAATTAATTGTGAGAATTGTTAAAAATAATATTTTATTGAATTATCTTAATTTAATTTATTATTAAAATTAGGTGAAATTAATCACACAAACTGTACTATATGATTAATAGTTGATTATTATGTATTAAAATAACTCCACAAAAATTTAGTAAAAAATTGGGTTAAGTGCAAAAAAAACCTCAAACTTTATCAATTTTGCAGTTATGGCCCAAACTTCAAAACATGGTAATAAAATGTTGAAACATTTAATTTTTTTCAATTCTAGCCTGACATCAGTCTTTCTGTTGAGTTTGTTGACGTGACTTATCACGTGTCTAGAAACTCTAACTATTAATACACGTAAGCTTAAATTAAGAGAGGAAATGCAGATTAAAAAAACGATGCTGTTATATCACAATAATAAAAACGACGTCATTTGAAGAAAATGAAGTGTATTAACTTATATTTCTTCTCTTAATTTAGGATAACGTATATTAATAATTATAATTTCTTGACACGTGGCAAGTCACATTAGTGAACTTAACGAAAAGATCAACGTTAGGCTGAAATTAAAAAAAAAAAGAAAATTTGAGTATTTTATTACCATATTTTTAAGTTTGGATTATAATTGCAAAATTCAACAAAGTTTGAGATTTTTTTAATGAATAATAAAAAATTTGTTCTAAAGATTTTTTTAAATATTATAACCTTTTAGAATAATTTTATATTATATCATAAATTTTTTGCCATAACTATCCTATAATTCCACGTAATAATGTTATTATATGTCCTTTTTTAAGTCTAACAAAATTAATACGTTCTATTAGTATATCTGTCCGTATAATCTAACATTAAGAGCGAAGCAAATAGATAAGTATTTAAAACTGCGCTTGTTTACATTGACGCGTTGAAATTATTGCACAATGGCACCAACCGTGATTTTCTCGAAACACAAGGTCCAGTCATAGTCAGTTTAACTTCATCAGTATAAATAGCAGCAACGCGGAGACAATCTTCATACATTCTCCCAGAAAAGATCAATAGTCTAAACGACAGAGTAAAAAAAAAGGAAAAGACTAGTCATGCAACGACGCTTCGTTCTCTTCAGCCTACTTTTCCTCGCCGGAGTGGCGTCGATTGCCGCTCTGGTCGGCGGATGGAAGCCGATAGCGAACGTGAATGACTCGCACGTACAGGAGATCGGAAAGTACGCCGTGAGCGAGTACAACAAGCGCAGCAAGGCGGATTTAAAGTTCAAGGGCGTCGTGAAAGGGGAATCGCAGGTGGTTTCCGGCATCAAATACCGGCTGGTCGTGGCGGTGAAGGACGCAACGGCGACTAAGAACTACGAGGCCGTGGTTTGGGAAAAGGCGTGGCTTAATTACAGGAACCTGACATCGTTTGAGCCCCTGGGACACTGAAACGGCGCCGGACTCTGGATTTACGACAATGTAATGTGTGTTTCTGGTTTCTTCTTTATGAGAGATCCCAATAAAGTTTACGTGTGATTTGATGATAGTAATTAATTACCTAATCACAGGTCATTAGTGATTAGTTAGCTTCTTAATTTCGTGTCATCTGTTTCGTACGATCATCTAATCTGTGTGTTGAAATGCGCGAACCGAATCTTCTTCACAGTTCACGCGGTTTCTCATGAGTCCCAAAGACCAATTGACTGTGATCCGTCGGAGTCTATTCTAGGGAACTGTTAATTGCTGAATCATTGCGTAATTATTACGAGCAATGAACATCGCTTCTGTCCGTTGGTTGCGACTTTTTTCATCTTTTTGAAAAAGAAATTACTTAACAAAAAACAGTTTAAATGTACGTAAATTAAATAAAAATACTTTGTTGTAAGTCTCGTGCAAACAAGTGATAACAATTCAAATTAGTTATATGATTAATCTAAACCAAGCTACTCCGGAACGTTGAAAGATAATACATGCCAATTTGCATGTGGCCTACATGGTCCCCAGTCTAATTATAAT
>JANIJH010000223.1:8614196-8628078 GCA_024520975.1 Erythroxylum areolatum
AACAGTATTGTATATCTACTTTGGCACACTGCTGTTATTTTTATGATAATCTGCTGTCTCATGAAGTAACAATGTCCGGTTTTTCTGTTACATGCTTTTCTGTTGGCCGTTTTGATAGACTTCATGGTTTCCTGTTTGTTGATCGCGTTGACTCGATGGTTTTCTGTTGGCTGTTACCTTTGGTCCATGGTCTTCTGCGGGCTGTTCTCTTTGCCTCATAGTTTTCTTTTGGCTGTTATATTTTCCTTCCTGGTTTTCTTTAGCTCGTTTTATATTTCTTGTATTATGTATTTTATTTCTTATTTTTATATTTTGTTTATGCAAATTTATTTGTTAAATACTTCTCTACTTAGTCTAATATTTTATTATAATAATTTGTTGGATTTATTTATTATCGTGTATTTATTTACTTGTTTTATCTTTTATTTTGAGCCATTACCTTATTTTATATTTATATTTATATTTTATTTATACAAATTTATTTATTTGTATTTTATTATTATATTATTATTATCTAGTAGGTCAATTTCTATTTTTATTTTTATTTTTTAATATTTCAAATTTTATTTTATTTTATTTTTTCGTCATGTGAGTTTATCAAAAAATCCCTACCAGTTAAGGATAAGACTGCGTACTACAAGACCTCTTCTGACCTTGAGTTTTAGCGGGACTTTTAATAGATTATTGATGTTGTTGTTGTCTTTGATCGAGTGTCAAATGCAAATCTATGAAATTAATCGGCGAACTTCAACATGTGGTTTGGGCATTAGTACTTCAATATTTAAGTCAATTTTTTTATCATTAAAAAGAGAAATGAAGAGAAAAATTATAAGATTGAAAATTCATATGTTTCCTTTTTTTTCCTCACGGTTGCTAATTATTTTTGTTTATTTAGCAGTTTAAGGTGGGTGCTAATATTTTCAGACATTAAGTATGAAAATTTGAGTGACATGGGTGTAAGAAATAATATGGAGCATATTGCAAACTTGAAGTAGATAAAGCGCCATAGAGGGCAGGTTAGGTTATCAAAGATAGTTCATGGTACGAGTCTTACAAACTCTTGACAAAGTTGTAAGGACAAGGGTCTATTGGCTAAAGGAGAAAGTTTATGTTATTAATGTTAAGAATCCTCTAGACTCAGCATAAATTTGTTATATCAGAATTTGTTATTTACGTCTGTTAGAATCTTTTCTCTCTCTCTATCAGAATTTGTTGTACAGTCCTCCATGTATATATTTCACTTTCCCTATATCATGAAGACGCATAAAAATAAAATCTTCTTTCACAATACGAACTCCTTTATGGTATCAGAGCCATATCAAGTGTAATTACACGTTCTTGTCAACCTTTTTTTTCCTCTCGATCCTACACCTCTCTCATGGCTCCCGATGCTTCTCTCCTGGCTAATGGTAACTCCGACCTCATCTTCCTCAACATGCAGTCCATTTTTAAGTTAACTGGCTCCAATTATCCGACGTGGCGAGTCCAAATCTCCTCTCTTCTTATCAGATATGACCTTATGGGTTATGTTGATGGCAGCCACTCATGACCTAATGAAGACGATGACTCCTGTAAACAGTGGGTGCGACAGGATAAGCTCATTCTTCATGCACTTATTGCCTCCGTCGATGCTACCATTATTAATATGCTGGGATCCATCACCTCTTCTCAACAGGCCTGGGCATTTCTTGCTCGGATGTTTGCAAATAAATCACGTTCCTACCTGATGTCTCTTAAAGAGAGACTTATCAATCTCACCAAAGGTGATTCATCCATTGCCGACTATCTCCAATGCATAAAAGGAATAGCCGATGAATTGGCCATCATTGGTGGGCTGGTTGATGACACCGATCTTGTCATCCACACTCTCAACGGACTACCATCTGACTTTCGTGATCTCAGTGCTGCTATACGTGCTCGGGAGCAACTCATTTCCTTTGATGATCTTTTTGATAAACTCACTGATCATGAATCCTTCCTCTTACTTCAATCTTAGTTAGTTGATTCCACTCCTCTTATTACTGCTAATGCTGCCACGCAAGTCTGGACCTCCTCCTCCCACTCACTAGCGCGGTTCCAGTCCAACTCACCTCCAGCTTACGCCCGACTGCCCAATACGCCTGGTTTAACCAACTTTTATCGCAATGTTGTCTGTCAATTCTGTAAAAAACCAAGCCACACTGCCAAGGTCTGCCACAAGCTCCTTCATCGACGACCTGGTCCTTCGGTTGGCGGTCATGGTTCTTACACCCCTCCCTTAGCCCACTTTGTTGGGTTTAGTACTTTTCATTGGCAACCATCTCCTAGTACCTCCCCGCCTTTAAGGGCACCCTTGCCCTCTCTAGGTTCTCCTACCTATTGGCCTAGCAGCCCAGCAGATATGACTTCCGACACAGCCGACTCCACTGTTGTCTCTTCGCCTCCCTTGGACTCTAATCACCAATGAATTCTAGACTCAAGTGCATCCCATCATGTTACTAATGATCTAGCCCACCTGCATCTGCATTCTCCATATTCAGGCAATGATCGTCTTCAAATGGGTGATGGGTATAAACTACCAATCACTCATACCGGTAACTTTATTTGCCCCTCTTCCTTCAAACCATTACTATTTGATGATGTTCTCTATGTTCCAACCGTTAGTCGTAATCTTGTTTCTGTCAAATGATTTTTACTACGAATAATGTTTCTGTGGAACTGTTTCCAAATTAATTTAAAGTGAAGGACTTGCAGACAGAGGCAGTGCTCCTCATGGGGATGTGTCATGGTGACCTCTAGAACCTCCACCTACCCTCCTCTAGCCCATCCGCTCTCCTCGCTTCTGTGTCCAGTCCTGCTCTTCTTCACCATATCTTAGGTCATCCATCTAATAAGGTTATATCGCATCTTCACTCTCGACAACACTTCCGCGACCACTCCAAACTCCAGCCCATATGTGTCTCTTGTGCCTGTGCTAAAAGTCACAAACTCCCCTTCTCCACTCAACATCTACACAGCACCAGACTACTAGAGCTACTCTTCTCCGATGTTTGGGGCCCGGCTCCTGAAGCATCCATTCATGGTTTTTGTTACTATGTAGTTTTTATTGATCACTTTCCAAATATGTCTGGCTTTATCCTTTACTAAATAAATCTGATGTTCTTGATATTTTCATCTCTTTCAAACTCTTTGTCGAAAACTTCTTCAACTTCAAAATCAAATCCTTATATACTTATAATGGTGGTGAATAAATCAAGCTACATTTGTTTTTATCTAAACATGGTATTTTCCACTTCACTACTCCTCCTCACACCACCGAACTAAATGGAACATCTGAACGTCGGCACCGTCACATCATTGAAACCACTTGAGCCCTCCTTCATTTCAGCCATTTACCGCTTAAATTCTGGACGCATGCGGCTTTAACAGCTGTCTACCTTATAAATCGTATGCCTGCTCCACTCCTCTCCATGCAATCTCTCTATGAAATTCTTCATCGTATTGCTCCCTCTTACAACAATCTTCATACGTTCGGATGTTTATGCTTCCCTTGGTTGCGTCCTTATATGGATCATAAATTACAACCCCGTTCCATCCCCTGTATCTTTATTGGTTATTCTCTTCACCAATTTGCCTACCTCTGCTTTGATCCAAAAACTGATAAAATCTATACTTCTCGACATGTTAAGTTTATTGATAATCAATTCCCTTTTGCCACTCTATCACTGTCACAACCATCTACAGTTTCTGTTAAATCTCTGCCCCTCCTTCCCTCTACTCATCAGGTCATCCCTCTTCATCACATGGTCCCCTCCTCCCCTGCGGGTGCACTGCTACAGTCCACGGCTCCTGCACCACTAATTGTTCCTTCCACTGCATCCACATCTGGTGACGCTTCCTCACCCAATACCTCTTCTTCAGACACAATCCCAGTGCCCCCCACAAGAATTCATTCCATGGTCACACAATCTCATAATAATATCTTCAAACCCAAAAGCTACCAGGTTACCAAATACCCCCTTCTAGAACCTTGCACCATCATTGAAGCTTTCCGCCACCCCCACTGCGTGCTTCTGCATCTGAGGAGTATGACGCCTTAGTTCGGAAAGGTACCTGGGATCTCGTTCTAACTCGGAAGCAACAAACGTTGTGGGCTGCATGTGGCTGTTTAGGACTAAACACAAACCTGACAGCTCCATCGATCGTTATAAATCCCACCTAGTTGCTAAAGATTATAGCCAATGTTTGGGCATTGACTATAAGGAAATCTATTCACCTATTGCTAAACATCTGACGATCAAAGTTATTCTCACTGTTGATCTCACCTATGCATGGCCCTTACACCAGATGGACGTCAATAATGAATTCCTTCAGGGACATCTTCAAAAGACAGTTTATATGAAGCAACCTCCGGGCTTCGCTCATCCGGGCCTTCCTCTACATGTTTGTAAACTTTGTAAACCTATATATGGTCTTAAGCAGGCACCGCGGGCGCAGTACAATAAACTCCGGGACTTTCTTATTCAATATGGGTTCAAAACTAGCGCCAGTGACTCCTTCTCTTCATTTATCATTTACACAATGTAACCATGTATTTTCTTGTATATGTTGATGACTTGTTACTCACAGGAAGCTAAATCTCATCTCAGGACATTTATGGATGCTATCTCCTCCCAGTTTTCTCTCAAGAACATTGGTGCACCTAACTACTTTTTGGGAATTGAGATCACCCCTACCTACGAAGGTCTATTTTTATCTTAACAACGATATATTCATGATCTTTTACATAAGTTCAACATGCACGCTGTAACATCCCGTCACCGATGGGATGGGTATATTGGTAATTTGGCATGGGTTAGTCATGTGCATTCATATTTCGGCATGCACATTCATTATTTAGCCTCTATATTTATAGATAAATGATCATTGTTGCACAAGCACATGAGTGCACATGCATGTATGACATATTCCCGACATGTTTGTGTATATTGGAAATTCTGTGATAAATGTGTAGATTGTGTTTTGAATATTGAATTTGAGTGAAAAAAATTGCGATCTAGGGGTTGGATATATGGAATTGGAGTGTATGATCATGTGTTTTATAATTATGGAGAATTATAGGAATTTTTCTGAAATTTTTCGAGGTATATGTCCGGACCGAAAAAATGACCAATTGGGTGATAAATTGAATTTTCAGTTCTGAAAATATCTAGCCAATGGCACGGGAAAACTAGAATCTTGATTTTAGGATTTATTGCTTAGAGCCATTAGAATTTGGAAGAAAATCAGAATAAGAAGTTGGATTTAGGCTTTATGGAGTGGACAAGTGGCAAGTGACCTAAGTCACTTGCCAAACATGCCTTAAGCCATTAAGTTCTTTGATTAAAACCCTTTTTCCCTCTTGGACTTGCTTGGCACGATGCTTTCTTATCTTTGAAAGAAAATTTGCTCTCCTTGTTGGCTTTCTTCTTCTTCTTCGTGGGTTTTCTCCTTGCTCACTTTCTTTCATTTTCTTCTTGCTTGATTGCTTCTGTCTTCACCTATAATCTATCCCTTAAGCTTTGTGATGGAGAACATCATGATTGGTGGTGGTATGAGTGTTAACCGTGGGTATTGTTGAGTTAGAGGGTTGGAGTAATTTTGAAGAGTTGAAAATTTATCAAGTAAGTTCTTGCTTTTTATGTTCTAAGTAGTTTGATTTGATGAATAATTAGAGTTTTTGATGCTTGAAATAGGTATAGGTTTCGGATGATGTGAATTCTTGATTTATCTTGTATTTGTATTTGGGAGTTAAGGAATAATTGATTATTGTTGGTTTAGAAGATGATGGATGAGTTTTAGAGTATATTGAAGTTGTTTTAAAGTGTTTTGAACTAAGTTAGAGGGATTAAAATTTGACAGAAGAAGAAAATTTGGGTTTCGGATGAATTCTGGGATCGCACGTCCCGACGTGTTCATCGCACGCCGCGGCGCGCGCGCGAAATTCGCCACGTCGCAGCGAGTGCGAGGACGCACGCTGCGGCGAGCGTAAGTAGGCACGCCGCGATGCGCACCAGCGCATATGCTGCGGCGTATGCAAGGGCTCTCGCCGCGGCGAGGACTCCATTTCTTCGGGAGTAATTTGGTTCCTTACTTATAAGTTTTGATGTATAAGTCCTAATGAATTGGTTCTTGATTGATTGCAATCTAGAGGCAAAGAACTACAAATTTATAAGAATGGAAGTTATGAATCAATCTCGAAAGTTCTCGAATTTGAATGGAAATTGAGTAGTGAATATGATTTCGATATAAAGATAGTCCCCATGTCTTGGAGTTTAACTTTTGGAGTTCTGAACATAGTTAAATGAGTTATGGTGTCTATGAATTTCTATCTTTTAGAGGAAAAAGAGTTGTGATGGAAGGATTTGGGAATAGTGTCGGGAATGTCATAAACATGCATTATACGCATTTCTATTGCTGCTTGTACATTATTGAATATTGTAAATTGTACATTCGGTAATGGATTTATATTCTGATTGTTTTAAAAGCTCAATTGGAGCGTCGATCTACCGACGTGGCTGAGACTTCCCGGTATTAGCTCGGAAGTAAATTGGTGAGTAACCTAGCTGGTTTCTCAATCTTTATGTGTTTAAAATTATGCACTTATAACCATGCGGATATAAAAGGAGGGCTTATGTGTGTTTGCTTATGATTGGTTCCGGACCATAGGTGTCCGAAGTATAGGGAACTTGATATCGAAGTGTTATTTGTGTGTAAATTGTAACTATTTGTTTCTAGTGTGATTTGGGACATGTGGTATCATTTTGTGATGCAATTAATGTGAATTGAGACATGTGCATTTCATGCATAAAAGCATGATCAGATAATGACAGTTGTGACCGGAGCAGCCACCGAGAGCTTTAAGCTCAACGTATCAGGGCTTCGAGCCCACTGTATTTCAAAGTCATAGGCTCACCGTTCAACGTGCCCATTTTGGGACAGTACAATGCGCCCATTTTGGGACAGTTCAAGCGCACGGTCACAACACCGTAATAAAATGGGAAAGTTTCACATATGCATTGCATATACATTTGATTGAATATGGGACTGAGTGAAACGTGAAACGTCTTATGTTTGTGAAATGATAATTCATATGGTATTTCTGGATATGATACTGTGCGATATTCTGTGAATTGTTTGTATATGCATGAGTTGAGTGAACCATCGATGATGGTTTCTCGCTGAGTTCGCAAACTCACCCAGCAAATATTTTTCAGGACAGAGATAGTAGACTCCTAGCTCCAGAGTAAGAGACTTTTCTTGCCTTGTAGATCGTGTTGGCAAGAGAAGTTATGGCACAAAGGTCGGTTAGCTGGGACTTTTGGGAATGACCTAGTTAGGAGTTTGTTTTAGTTTTCTTTTGGATTTGTACAGACAGTGGTCAATGACAGAATTGTGTAATTATGGTTGTGATGAAATGAAATCAAAAAGTATTTTGGATTCAGGATTAGTGATTATTGATTCATTGATGAGTTATTATTATGATGCCATGTGGAGTTTGGTAATGATTGTCCGTAGTGCACCCTTATTGTAGGATATGCATCGGTATGACCTACGGGCATCTCGGTGTGTACCATACGGTAAGGGGACGCTACACACGCTGCCAAACCTTGTGCCACTCCATTATGCATCTCCACTGTCTTAAAACTTGATGATGGTACGACCATAGTTAATGGCACTTTATACCGCAGTATTTTGGGAGCTCTCCAATATGTTACCATCGCTCGTCCCAATCTGAGCTATGCCATTAACAAGCTCTCTTAATTTATGTACTGCGTGTCAAACATACATTTTACTCAGCTCAAGCGCACCCTACGATATCTCAAACACACCCATGATTTTGGTTTACACCTTCGTCGACCTCGACATCTCCATCTTATTGCTTATAGCGATGCTGATTGGGGAGGCAACTTTGACTCCAAAACTTCTACTTCAGCCTATGTGATCTATCTTGGCAATAATCCGATCTCATGGTACTCTAAACATCAACGGATGGTTGCTAGATCCTCAACCAAAGCTGAATATCGAGTCGTTGCAAACACCACTACTGAGATACTATGGCTTCGTCATCTACTTGAAGAACTTCACATACAACCTTTGGGTCCTCCTACGGTCCTCTGTGATAACGTAGGTGCAACTTATGTGTGTTCTAACCCAGTTTATCACTCTCAAATGAAGCATCTATCGTTGGATTATCATTTTGTCCGAGAACAGGTTCAGATGCATCACCTTCGGGTCTTGTATATTTCCACTCATGACCAAATTGCTGATGCCCTCACCAAACCTCTAGCTCGCACCAAGTTTGAAGACTTTCGAACCAAGATGAATTTCTCGCCTCGACACTTCATCTTGCAGGGGCATGTTAAGAATCCTCTAGACTCCGCATAAATTTGTTATACCAGAATTTGTTATTTACGTCTGTTAGAATCTTTTCTCTCTCTCTTTTAGAATTTGTTGTACAGTCCTCCATGTATATATCTCACTTTCCCTGTATCATGAAGACACACAAAAATAAAATCTTCTTTCACAATACCAACTCCTTTAATTAATATCAATTAGCTTCCAAGTAAACTTTATGTTATTAATATCAGTTAGCTTCTAAGTTCCACGTTCTAGTTACAAGTCTTGAATGAGGAACTTCACATATTTGGATATGTCTTAGTATTTGGTCGATAATACAATGGATAAGTAAAGAATTTTTGGTGCAAAAAAAAAAGTAAAATTCAATTCTTGGTATTCTATCACCAGTTATCACATCTTTAACTCTTGCTAAATTCGATCATTAACATACCATTATTCTGAATAGTTGAAAAGCCTATAAATAATTTTTGCAAGACTTGTGATGAACCTTACTTCTTTTTGAGTAGTCTAAAAAAAGTTTATATTAATTCTTCAATAGCTTCTCCCCCTTTATTCTCTTCAAGACTTAGCTTACTATTATCATTATGTTTTCTTGAGTCTTTGTTTTCATTTAGGTTAATATGTCTCATTTGGGTGGTCTAATTTGTGATTCTATTGCCTTTAGATAGGAATATGAAGGTTTAGAATGTCCAGCAATGGTGGGTTGATGATTAGGGCTAAGGGAAAAGGTTATGAGATAATTATTGCTTATACTGAAACTACAACAAAGATTGAGACTAAGAGTGTTGGAAAATTAGGTCAGGATCTAACTTTGCGTGTAATAGGATAATTATAAAAAATAGGATAATTATAAAACTTTTTTCATATGATTTTTCTAAAGCTAAAATCACTAAAATTCTATAACATGATTAACATGTAAAATATAATAAAACATGACTCATAATTCGTACATAATTATGAAGTTCGATTCTTTTTTTGTCGATTCTCTCAAACTATTTCTAAAATTAGCTCATCTCAGCCAATGTAGCATCACAAATATCCAACCTCTAATAGTATTTAGAGAACTTGTTAAGAGACTCTATAATTGTTGAAGAGAGGGTTAGATTTAAGAATGTCAATGTAGTTTTGACTGACCTTTATGTGTATGATTTTTTTCCACATAATTCAATTTTTTCATCATGCAATATTTAAATTAGACATAGAGTATGAAATTAATGTCTACTTTATTTGAGTCTAATCATAGTAGTTCTCTTCCATTAGCAAATAATTCAATTAATGACATTTGTATATTATTTTATAAAATGTCATTCCACCTTGACCAAGTATTTCTCGAATCAATACTAATTGAGAAAAATATAACATTCTCCCTAATCAATTTAAAATGATGAATCATATATTGATTACTCAACTATCTCCACATAATTCATGTTATATCTAATTACTATCAATTGAGCTACCTTTGACTAAAATAGGACATGAGTAGTGTCAAAATATAGTAATCCCTATATGGGATAATTTTGGAGAACTAAAGTCAAATGATTTAATTTTGGAGAACTAAAGTCATATGATCAATTATACAATTATCATAATGAGAATTTCCATAGACATATGAGTAATCTTCTAAATATAATTCTAATATGGGATAATTCAGTAAACTTGTTCTTTGACAAGCACCTATATGTTTATTTAAATATCTCTATATTTTAATTTATGAGATTGATTACTTCTTTTATAAGGAAGAAACATAATGTGTGCTAGTCTTTTTACACTTTATTAATGTCATGTCTTAGCAAAACAATAGCTAGGAACAATTTAAAGATAATACATAAAGATAATATGAATCTCATAATTATGTTCTTATCATAAATTTATTTGCAATGTATATTTATCCTATAGAATTTATCATATATATTTGAATATATATAAGATAAAGAATGCCTTTAAATTATTTTCTCACTAAACTACAATAAACTAATTGGTTGTAGGCATAAACTAATAATGAGTTACTTTGGTAGGATCAAATTGGATGGTTTTGAGGGAATGAAGCTTGACTTCAACATTTCCCTTAATGTTTGTTTGAGGTTGCCTCATGTCTCCAAGCAAACTTGATTAATCAAATCTAAATAAATTAGTGTCTTTTATAATCATTTTAAGGGCAAGATGATAATACCCTCAGACACCTTTTTCCTTCTAGTTTTCAAAGAAATAATTCTAGTATAGGTCAGTTTCATCCTCATTTTTGGTTTCTACTTTCCTATTTTCCCGGTGAAATCAATGTCTACTATGATAGTTTTAAGTGTGGGATGAACTCCACCTAATCACCTTTTACCTTTATGTTTTAGAAGAAATAATTTTGACCATAGGTTAATGTCATCCCCAAATGTCCCTTGTTCAATAAGGAGTCCGCAACTTTTTATAGATCTCTGCATTCTTTTATCTTATACCTCTATTGTTGGTATAAATTGAAAAAAAAACATTATTTGAAGGCCTAACCTTATGGATGCACTTCAATGGTTTTACAGGATCATCAAGATCTTTATTTTTAGTGTAATTAAGAATATGGTTGAAAGGTGCATTCAAACATGCTAGGGAAATGCCCTTATATATGTAAGGTTTGTTTCCCTCTTTAATGCCTTCCTTTCCATAAACTCTCTCTTGCTTGATTACCATAGTGTAGCCTTTCTTTCTTCTTTGGCCTCCTGCCCCTTTAAATGATCATTCAATCCTCTATATGGATTGTTCTGGTTCCTCTAAGATATAAAAACATTGTTCCCATTTTTGACCTTCCTCTAAAGTACATACTTTGTTCCATCAAAATGGATCTCCATAAAGGTTAGTGATGATATAGGCCTTTTCCAAATGTTATGATTGGTAACCTTTATCAAATGTTATGATTGGTATAAAAAACTTTAAGTTTGGTACCTGAGTAGCTTCATCATTAAATCTTAAAAAATGTGTTAGTCCCTAATGGCAAGCAAGATGAGGGTATTTACAAAATTCAAGAATATTTCTAACCAATGTACTTAATTAGCAATAATTAATATAAATATGGATGAAAAAATTGCTTAATATAAATTAATCAAATAATTGAACAACAATTTAAAATGATAGGGAAGAGAAAATGCAAACTGAATGATAATGATTCTGTAAACAACTCTTGCCTACCTCAACTCCCGAGACTCTTCTTAGAATTTCACTATAATTCTTCTTTCAAGGTGAATAATAACTTATATAATCTTTGTTAATAAAGAGGAAGCATTCTTACAATCTTCTTCTAATGTTACGATGAACCTTAATCTCACTTGGAACACTCTCAAGTACAATTTTCAACACTTTAATAAAGGATTACAAATCAACATTATCTTACTTTTTTCACTATGTAGCACCCTACTCTTATAGTGCATATTTTCGAACATACCGATAGTATTCGAGAATATACTCTACGAGGGTGGCTTGCTAGAATTGTCGATCAATTAAACTCATTACAAAATTTTCAGAAATATCACACGCATATGTGGAAAATCAATAATGGAACTTTCAACCCATTTTATTTATAAATATTTTCAATCGTATTGGTACAACCATTATACATATCATCATCAATTCAGTAGCCACTTAGGCCCATTATAGATACAAAGCAATTGTATTCATAATGTCATTACATTACAAAATCATTCATATACACATTGTACAGTATTTATGAATACACATTTTGATATAAAAATAAAGAAATATAAATACAAATGTGAACTGATCCCAACCTCTATCTCTTACTCGTATACAGTGGCAAGATTCCAATTTGTCTAACTGGAGATCTTCTCTAAGCCTGAAAAATATTGCAAATTTTGGGTTAAGTTTTGCAAACTCAGTGAGTAGACCATCCTTGATGGCTCATTAAATCATATAACACATCAATTCATATAATCACATAATTTACATCACTTCATCAATTCATCATGTTGAGTCACATACATTTCATATTCACTTAAAACATTTATCACATTCAGAAATAAGTCAAACTATAAGTCATACATATCAGATGCATATGCAGTGCTCATGAGACTTGCTTTCAATTATTATTGTTATGACCGAGTGCTTATAACTATCTCGTATCCATTATAGATACTGGACTTATTGATCACTGTCTCGTATCCATTGGGGATACCAGGCTCATTATACATAGTGAGCCATTGGCTCTTAATCACATTATGAGCTTTAAGCTCTTTCTCACTTTTTGAGCTTTAAGCTCTTTTTCGGTAGCTACTCCAGTCACAACAACCTTTATGTTATCATGCATTCATGTAATGAAATGCATCATTCATGTTGGACCCCGTTTTTGAAGTCCAACTATCGCTCTAATACTAAACAGTGTTGGCACTGAGGTTACGGTACCTATTACGAGGCTTTGATTTTTTAAAAAATTTCAAACTTTGTAAAAATTTTAGCTTCAGCAGTGGCAAGCGGCGAAAGTCTGGCTTCTCCACGGCGAAGTATAAAGATCAAGCAAAATGACCCTTCGAGAAAAATACACCGCAACGAAAGTTTGGCTTCACCACGACGAAACCCCCAATTTTTAACACAGAAACCCTTCGGGAAAGGTTCATAGTGGCATACTTCGACCCTCGCCGCCGTGAAACCTTCATACAAAACCTAGACCACCAATATCCAACACAAAACATGCATACATTCATACAATTCTTTCAACACAATCATTTTAACAAATAAATTAAATATGAACATATTCAAACGAAACTTCTTCTATTTATCATTTTATTACTAAGCAAAAGAGTTTGAAAAACTTTATTTACATATCAAAAACCATAACATTGGCTTATTACAGAATACAAAATGCACATGATACAATTGAATGCTTATGCTTAATATGATTCTAATTACCAAAAGTTTCTAAACTAACTTAATTACTAAATATAGCTATCTTGGAGTTGCCAAATGCCTTGCAAGGTTCACAATTTTCTTGTTATGCTTTTTCTTCACCTATAGAGTGGAAGGTAATGGGGTGAGCTGCAAAGCTCAGTGGCTTATACGTTTATATCCATTGGCAATGAGCTATACCTTTCAAGCATATACATATATGTTCATTCATATACATCGATAACTTATTTTAACTAGCAAGACAATCATCCATAAATTCTAACTCAAATATTCATAGTCAAGGATGCTATCACTTAAAATGACTCATGTACATTTAAGCATCAGAGCATAACATTCAATCATGTATCATACTTGACAATTCAAAGATGCAATGCACAAATAAATGGCTCAAGAGTTCTGTGGAAAGAAACGGAGAAACCGAAGTTTACACCATATACAAAATGAGTCCGATTTCTCAGGATCTCATGGCTTCAAGTGGGCAGCCGGGAGAAGGCTATATGTTGGGACCCGATCCGAAAACCGGATCCCAACCAGAAACGAAACGAAAATGGCCGAAACCAAAGCGAATTCAAATCGGATAAAACAAATCCGAAGGCGAATCGAATAACAA
>JANIJH010000223.1:8638384-8656565 GCA_024520975.1 Erythroxylum areolatum
GGAGTGGGGTGTTACATAAAACACCATTTTATGTCCATTTAACCTCTAACTATCCTCATGCATGCTTCATTTAACAATTCAAGAAGAGTTAATGCTTATACTTACTTGTTTAGCTTCAATATCTTCATATCACACTTAACCGTAGCTTCTCCCATGCATCATACGATCACCAACTTTTAAAGTGGAATAGGTTGGGTCTTTTAGTATCAAGATGGAGAAGACAATGACTCTTAAAGAAACAAAGTGAAAGAGTTGAACAAAAATGAACATGATGAAGGTGAGATGGGGTGGTCATGAGTAAAGGAGAGAAAGATGGAAAAAATGAAGAACATGAAGAAATGAAGCATGTATCGTAAATGGATAAGTGAAAGACCATAATATAGTCCTTAATTTAGGGAAAAAAAAGTAAGTGGTGAGTGGTAGTGACACTTGTCACTTTTCTATAATCCCATTTTGGTCTTTTAATAAGTTAGTCCATTTGACTCCAATTTTCAACCCAATTTTTTCCAATTTTCAATTACACTTGTCATTAAATCCCAACATCATTTATAAAAGTTTATACAGCCATTTGACCCTTGTTTCTACTACTATTCATCAATTGTTCTACCAATTGATATTTTTTCTAGTCCTTACATTTTGTAAAATTTTCATATTTCACCAAAAACTCTAATTCACTACTTATACACTCCAATTCAACTTTTAAGACACATAATCTATAATTCACATTATAAGCGCATTAAAACAGTCATTTATGGCAAAAAAATGTCAAATGATTGCATGAACAATTCTTTGTAATGTGTGCAACAATCAAATTCACGTATATGTATGCTAATATTATGGAAGAGTATGAAATGCATTTTTCTAATCTGTTATTGCTATTTCTCAATTACATAAATCTAGGGTTCTAGCCCTTAGTATGGAAACGAGATGTTACACACTAATATTTGGAACAGTAATCGACTAATACATCAGTCAATGTCACAACAAACTTATAAACATCAAATTTAACAACTTTAACCTGTATTGGTCGATCATTAATCCATGTAAGTTGACCAATCATCCTAAAAATATGATTTTAACAACTTCAATTTTCTAAATGCAAATACGATTTAAACACTTCCTAAAGTTTGTTGGAAAGATCAAGAGACTTTTACATTAAAACCAAAAGCTTTAACACCTCGTGATGAATGGAAAGACTTATATAATGAAGTAAAATGAAATGTTTATGTGTTGTGAGCTTTATAGAACATCAAAATGATTAAATGAGATTACAATTAATATTATACACTAAAAATTGACTTGATAATTCTTGATATTTTTTATTCTTAATTTGATCTTCGTTTCAATAGTTGTAAACTTCAACTTCTTTTTATCAACTTTATAAGCTATCTTCTAGAGTTTATGACTTTATTTTGTTTTCATTTAGATTTTTATCAAAATAATAAATTCATTAATAATAATTATGTTTTTTATCATTAAAAAGTTGATTGGAACCTTCCTTGGTTTAATAATCTTCCTCTTTTTTATGATGACAAAATACTTGTGATATTAGAGAACAATAATAAAATTGACACAAACAATGATTAGCTCTCCCTTAATTTATGTAAAACACAATATAATATTAATAACTTAATTCAATATCAAGAACAAAAGAGCTATTTAATATCAAAGAAATACTCATAGATGTAGATATTATAAATTTATTCAAGCATATCATATAAAATGCAAAAAATACAAAAACAACAAAGCAATCACTCCTCCTAAATCTATTATCACCAATCTTTCTCTCTTTTTCTAGAATCTTAAAAAATAAATCAAATATTAAAAATGCATGATATAAAATATCATGCAACAAACTAACTTGGTTAAAAATTGAAAATGAATTTGATTAAGATTAATAAACTTTCTAAAGGGAAAGGACCATTGAATACTAAAAAGGTCAAAACAATTATTTAAAAGGTCAATTTTGGTAAAAACATCCTAATTATTCTGGTTTTGAAAATTCTCTAATTTTGGTATTATGCCTAAGTTGAAAATTTCAATTGAAACAAATTCATAAAAGAATTTTGAAATCCCTAAAATCTCAAAAATAGAAATATGAAAAAATGCCCAAAATAACAAAATGAAAGATGTATCAAGATCATTAAAAAGAAATACCTTGACTATTTTTATAAATTAACTGTGAAAGAATTGATTTTAAAAAACTATTAATCAATAAAAAATTTTGAAAATTTCCAAATTTGAGACTCAAAGATGACAAAATTTTAATTTGATGCAATCTAATGAGATTTTAAGAGATGAAGTTTTTCAGAGAAAATGGTGATTTATTTAAGTTATGGAAGATATAAACGACCGAGATGAAAAATAGAAGAAAAGATAAGAAGATAGCCATTATAACAAGAATACTAGTCAACCACAAGGCTGAAAAAGTTTGTCTAGAATAAGATATACGGAGCAACTTTAAACATACAAGGAAAAAAAGCTACCCACCACACACTGGTCAACCATAAAACTATATTGGTCGCGCAATGATTGGTGTGGTTGACCATTAAAGGATACTGGTTAGCCAACTATTTAGATGACTAGACAAGTGTTCAGACAATTAGCAAACTCATTGAAATGCAAAAAGGGGTGGATTATGAGGACACTAGTTGACCAATTAATTAGATACCTTGATAAAAAACCTTTGAAATTTAAATTAAAATATCAAAACATTTAGTAAATCATACGAATATCAGTCAAGAATAATTATAATCACTAAAGGAGACTTTGATCGCGTAGACTCATCTCTAACCCTTTTCTGATCACTCGTAGGTTTAATAAAACTACATCCTAACTGGTTTAATGTATGAATAAATTTTAACTAAATATCCCTATTTGCAATTAATATCTAGATTTACTTCACATATACTAAAGAAATGTTCAATTTTTCTATTCATAGTACAAGCACAAACATCCATCACTAAGAATTTATTCTCACATAAATAAATAAGAAAAAAGTGTGACAAATTTCTACAATATGATTAATAGTTACCTCCTTATGAACGTTACTTATAAAGATTCTTTTTGAGTTTACAATCTAATGGAGGCCTCTTATCATTCTTATCATTCTCACTTACTTCAACAATTTGCTCTTTTAAAGAGTGTTTGATCATTTTTGCTCTTTTAAGGAAAAAGATTTTCACATTCTGCATAAAAAATTTGAAGACTTTTTTGGAAATAAGAGGGTTAAATTTATCAGGATAAAAAGCATAAATTCTTTAAAAACTAAAGAATGACCTTGTTAAGTTATGATCTTCTTTTGTTCTTAGTCTTATTTTCATTTCAACAATTATAAACTTTAACTTCTCTTTATTAACTTTATGACCTCATTTTGATCTTATTTTATTTTCTTATCAAAATAATTAATTTATTATTAATAATTATATTTTGTTATTATCAAAATATCAATTGAATCTTTCTTAATTCAACAATATACTACTTGAGACTCTCCCCTCAAAAAAGAAAACATAAAAGAGATCTATTTTATGCGTAGAGATCGATTTATTTTATACTTGAGACTCTCCCCTCAAAAAGAAAATATACTACTTACACGATAAGTAAGAAGGACCAGCAGATATCGATTTTATGCGTAGAGACTACTCGATAGTTGCATTCTATATCCACTTTCCATTTTGGTAATACAATATATATACATCTCAAGTACATTTCAAATCTTTTATTTGGCTCGACATACTTAAGTGCTATGTTAATTATCATGTTCCATTTATGTAAAAGTTGCGTTTTTTTCAACAAAAAAAAAGCAAATCATCGTGATAATCTCTTATTTTGCGCATCAAGACATCTAGTTTGAATTTGGCAAGTGAAGGTTCGTATATGTAACAAGTGGCGATGCTAGGTTGTCTAGCTTGGAAGTGATAATCATAGCTTGGAAGAGATAATCATAGATTGGAAATCCATAAAAGGATATTCTAATCTTAATATATATTCATAAAATCAATTTATATGGATAAATACGTCAAGAAATTTGTTCGATCTGAAAGCAAAAGCTTAAGATGGAATTTTTAGAGGTCAAAACTCATAAGCAAAATTATAATGGCATCCGATGGACCTTAAATTTAATTTCAAATGAGTTTAGATTAAGATTAGGATCTAATCTAATTGAGTTTCAAGGATGGTTTTCTTTTTTCATGTTTAGTGATAAATTTGATTTGAATTAATTTGCAGAAGTAATATATTTTTTGGGTGTATTTTATAAAATATTTGCATTTTAAAGTTATTTTTATAAATATTTTAAAAACAACAAAGAAAAAAATATTTTTACCAATCAAAAATTTTAAAATTTAATTAAAAAAACTATTAAATGAAAATTAATCAATTTATTTTGACTTATAAAAATTGAATAATTTGCAGTCGATTAATTAATAAACTTATCAGTTTTTAACAACAAAATTATTAAACTAAATCAAACTGAAAAGTTAAAAGCTGAACTAAAAAATTGATTGGTTCAAAATTTTTACTGTTAAATCGGCCAAGTTGATTTAATTTTAAAAACATTACATTTTACCTCTATATATTTACATGTAGATATAGTTTTCTCTAGTTATTAGGCTAGAGTCTTTAGTAAATCATTATAAGATAGCATGTTTTTTTTGGATTGGAGGGATAAAGTAACATCTTTTTCAAAATAAATATATTGAACTTTTAGAATCGTGATATAAATATAGTTCCTAAATGATGTCATTTGATGGATTTCAAGAATAATTATACAAGATAGGGAGAGATGCAACGCTAGTGTTTGTAGTGATCATGTTCCTGTAGAATTTGTATTCACCTTCCAAGCTCAAATTACACAACCTCTTGGACAAAAAGGAGAAATGATTTGAAGAGATATAAAGAAGTTATCGAGAATCTTATCCAAGATCCACTCAACAAGTTGCTTTGCACTCTTTATTCAAACTTCTCTTTTCCTTTCAACTTTTTCTCTAAATCTATCTCCAATCATTGAATCAATCTCCTACTAGTAGAGAATGAGTTAGTTGTGTATGCGTGAGAGATTTGAATCCCACTTACGAAAAGGAGATTGAGATTCCATCAAGATTGGAGTCATCGCTACTTTTGTGGTGTTAGTTAGCTACACTCTTTGCATGGAGAGGTTTTGTGGATAAGCTGAACCTCTCGAACATGGACTTTGGGAGGATAAAGATGAGTGCAAAAGTAGGGAGTGGGGGCATTCAACGGGTGAAGGTAGGCATGTGAAAGGTGTCAGCTTTAACTCACGTACCGAAACACTGTAAGTGTTAAAAATTTTTAATTGTTTTTTTTTATAAATAGAAAAAAATACACTACAAATTATATAATAAATTTAGGGTGACAAATCTTCGACATATCTTTTAAGAAAATTGATAGGTATCCTTTGAATGGTCGCTAAAAATTAGTAACCCTTAGTTCGAATTAATCTAAATAATTAGCGAGTCTGTCCACAAATTGATTATTTTTCCTGTATGTACGTAGAGTTAATTGTTGCTAAGTCTATCTTTACATTAATCCAATCGATATTTTGACATGTGACTTCTGCTCTTGTGGTCCGTGTTGATTTGTGAAAGGCATAAGGTTCCCACGTAAGTCAGTGGTCCGGATGCAGGCTACAGTTAAGTAAACTGTACCTGCGCCCACCTGATTCGAACCCATTGAATATGTTTGACTATCTAGAGTAGTTACAGTAACCAACGACCAACCGTTTCTGCAGAATTCCGAAAACATAAAAAAGGAAAACACATAACCGTCGAACCTCACGGCTCACGGAAAATAATCATAAATAAACGAAATCTTTCCTTTTTCTATTCTGTCTCGGCTTTTCTTTTTCCTCGTTAAATCAGGAAAACCAGATAAATACGAAATCTGATCTTGAGAGTTGTGAAGAAGAGAACTGAGAATTGGAGAAGAACAGCAAACAAACAATCAATCAAACTTCTGAACCCTAGGAGAGCAACCGACACTGAAGGGGAGGGCGGTTTTCCGGGAGAGGAACGATAGGAGTCTGCGCGTCCAAACCCTCTGCGTCGTCGTCGTCGTCCAAGACGGCGGCGACGGCAGCAACGACGGTGGAGAAGCCTTCCTCTCTTGTAGTTCAGAGGCTCTCGCACCAGCTGTCTTCGTCTGTACCACCGCCAACGTCACCGACTGGGCTGTCGCATACCAAATCGCAGAGAATGAAAGGACTATTTAAATCTAAGCCTCGAACGCCTGTTGATGTTGTTCGGCAGACTCGAGATCTCCTTATCTTTGCTGATCGCGCCTCTTCTGCCTCCTCGGATCTTCGTGATTGCAAGCGCGAAGAGAAGGTATTGTTGTCAATTTTTTATTTTTATGGATTTTTCGTAAATGAGAAATTTGGGAATTTGAGTGGCGTTGATCTGATTAGTTAATTTGAATGGATCAATGAACGCTAGTTGTTTGTTGAAGTTTTGATCTTAACTCAAGCTGAACTTTCTGTCTTATGAATTGAATTGTGTGATTATGATTATTTGTATTATATTTTCTTTGGTTTGCACAGATGGCAGAGTTATCTAAAAATATAAGGGAAATGAAGTCAATTCTCTACGGAGACAGCGAGTCTGAGCCAGTACCAGAAGCTTGTGCACAATTGACTCAGGAATTTTTCAAAGAGAACACATTTCGGCTTTTGATCCTTTCTCTTCCAAAATTGAACTTGGAGGTAAAGTGTTTGCGTGGTTATCTGATGAGATCTATACAGTTAGATGATTAAACATTCTTAGAATAGCTCTGACTGTTATGCCCTGTATTTATCTGATTCCTCATTCTCTTATGTGGAGAATATTTGATGAAATGGAGTGTTTTTTATACTTACCTTCAGGCGCGAAAAGATGCGACTCAAGTTGTTGCAAATTTACAAAGGCAGCAAGTTCAGTCACGGTTGATTGCATCTGAATACTTGGAGAAAAACACAGATCTTTTAGATATTTTGATGTCAGGGTAAGCTATTGTCCCAAGAATTTTTAAGAGGATTGCGAGGTCGTGATTGTTATCCTTTTTAGGTCGTCCAATATGCATTCTGCAAATTTTGAATTTCCTGTAATTCTTTTCTTTTTGTCACCTCATTTTATAGTCAATTGCATCAAAAGGTTGATCATTTAAAAATTGTGGCAATCAAAGGAGTTTTAAGTTAAAACTAGAATAATTATTATTTTTTGGTTCTGTAGTCTACGTTATTGTTTGATCTCTTGTATCTGGAAAGAGAAAATGGGAAGTTTCTTTTATGTAGTGCATACGACATATTGACATTTCTCGCCCCTGTGTGCTAAATTTAAATTTTCTTTCTGAAACTAAAAATAAGAGGAAGCAATTGACGAATACTTTAGTCCTCCTCCATATTCTGCAAATATATTGGTTAAGAAGTTCAAGTTCTATATGCTAAACCGATACTAGTTAAGGGTGATGTCTATTTTTCTGGGATCTTTGTGCCTGACAATTTGAACAATATTTTAGCACGCATCTTTCTCGTTGTCCTGGGAAACTATTAAGTAAAATCTTTGTTGTTTTCATATTTATTGAGACTTCCTAATTTTCAATTTGTTGGTTATGTAGCTATGATGACACAGAAATGGCTTTACACTATGGTGCGATGCTGAGAGAATGCATTCGCCATCAGAGTGTAGCAAGGTGAGCAAGTAGTTTATATTAACTTTTACCTGGAAATTGAAAGCATTGAGATGTAGACAATCGTTTTTCCCCTTTGAGAGAATCTAGTCTTGTATTTTCAGCCTCAGTTAAATTATTGGACGAAAGGTTTCCATGTCCTTCTATCTTCAGATTTTGATGCAATGTGAAGTTTTCATCTTTCCAGAAATTTAATATTTTGTCATGTATCATAATCCTTCAGTCCTTTGATTGCAAAGACCTGAACTGTGGATAAGTGATATACATTGATTAAATATTGCCTCCTTTAATTGTTTACTATCACTCAAAAGATCTGTATGTCATGATTGATTATATTGCAGGTTTTATGTTTCAATATTACCACAAGATGTTCCTAGTGATGCAATTTGGCTTATGTATACTATAATTTCTCCCTTAAATTTGTACTGCAAATAGGATTATTTTACATGAAAAAAAATTGAGTCGAGTTCTATTCTTTTCTGGCTGTGGTACTTGTGAACTCTCTATGTCATTATTCCTTCCAATGGAATTCATGTATTCGTCGGTTTCTTCAGCTTTTTTTGTTCTGATTTGCAGATACGTCCTAGAATCTGGGCATATGAAGAAATTCTTTGATTACATACAGCTCCCAAATTTTGATATTGCTGCTGATGCTGCTGCAACTTTCAAGGTTGGATGTAGTTGACAAAGCTAATAGAGAATGATCTTTGCACTTCTCACAGTCTCTCCACATCTATACTCTCTCACCTCCACACCCCACTCCCACGGGAAAAAAAAAGCAGTTCATATTAGTTACTAATTTGATACAGTTAATAGCCTCAGCACCCACCTGATGCCACTGTTTCATTTTGTTGCAGGAACTTTTGACGAGACATAAGTCAACTGTAGCTGAGTTCCTTTCTAAAAACTATGAATGGGTACGTTCTGTTATTGCCTGTTTATGATGGATATTTACTGGGGCATGTAATTATAACTCCAGGGAATTTATAATCATATACATGTGCTCTAAAATGGGCATGATGCAACTGATTCCTACAGATCTTGTTGGTAGTATTGAGGAAACTTGATTGATGTGTAAGGGATAAGTGTCGATGGAGTTAAATGTTAAGAGTTATTGAGAGTGAATCGTAATAGATGAACAATAACTGAAATGAAAAAATATAGTAGAAACCATTGCTTGATTGCTTAGGACTTTGATATCTATGATTCCATTCCTCTGATTGTCCTCATTTTCCTTGCTATCTGTATACTCCAAATTTCTATCACACGAGAACATATTAACTTCTGCTGTCATCCATATAAATAAATATATATATATATAGTTCGTTCTTGTGTTCAAGATTCCCAAGTGAACAACATTCCTGACTTTATGCTAGTTCAGTTTTTTGCAGAGTATAATACAAAGCTGCTAGAATCTACCAATTACATTACTAGACGACAAGCTATTAAGGTTTGGCATATATATATATATATATATGAATTATTTACCATGTTCATTTCTTGGCAATCAAGCAAATCACTGATATGAATTTCCCATTGAGATTCTGATGCTGTTAGGCTACATGTAACTCTTTAATTATTACAGCTTTTAGGAGATATCTTATTGGATCGCTCAAATTCAGTTGTGATGACCCGGTATGTAAGCTCAAGGGATAACTTGAGGATCCTCATGAATCTTCTCAGAGTACGTTTTTTTTCTAATGTACCTTTTCCTGGTCTCTTTATTTGCATGCCAAATATTTTAATCCTTTGTTATTATAATTAAATGTACAACTAAAATAATTTCTGCTTTGCAACTTATTTTCTTTCTGATTAATAATAATGTCTTTGGTTCCCTACCCAATATTGTCTATGATGCATATCTATTTTCTTTTTGGGAACTTATGATGCATATTTAATTACTGGTATCTTTTATCATAAGGCTATCTTGCACATGTTAGATTACAAAAAACATTGTGTAGAAGTACTAAATTTAGTGCCTTGTGGTAACTGAAGTTTGATTTCCTGAATCATCTCATTCTCATGCAGGAAACAAGCAAGAGCATCCAGATAGAAGCATTTCATGTTTTCAAGGTACCCTTTCTATGAATGCACCCACGAACTGATCTATTTTAGCTGTTCTCTTCCTCGCAGTCATGCGTTGTATTCTTTGCATCCTTTTTCTTGCAGCTCTTTGCTGCTAATCAAAATAAACCTCCAGTCATTGTTAGCATACTTGTTGCAAATAGAAGCAAGCTTCTTCGATTGTTTGCTGATTTCAAAACTGAGAAAGGTAATTAAACATGTAGTGAAACAAAATATTAATTTCTTTCTAGTTGTATGGTGATAAAGTTTATGCGAAGATGTTGAAATTTGCCTTTCGCATATTACGTGCAGAGGATGAACAATTTGAAGCAGATAAAGCTCAAGTTGTGAAAGAAATAGCTGCTCTTGAACCTAGAGATCATCCTTGAGATGATGCTGTAATCTTTGAATCGTATAGTTCTCATAACCAAATGCTACCCTTAATTCTCTTGCCCTTTACATTGCCGGTAGTCTTCCAATTCCTTAGTTATTCCAGTACATGAGTTAGAAACAATAAAGAAAGATGAGCTTTTGCCTATCTGGCCTTAAGAGGGTATATTGTCTGTTACTTATTAGTGTATATCACTTATCAAGTGGATTCGGCATGTAACCACCTAGAAGCTTAAGATTATTTAACATTTAAGTCACAGAAAAGATTAATTTGAATGATTTCAAACAATAATATATGTCTTAATCTACATTTTCAGTTTATATCTTTGCAGAAACATACAATAAGATGCATTATATAATGTTTGTTTCATCTTAGAGTAGTTATAGTGCTATTTTATGTGATAAAACTTTTTCTTCGTGGAATTATCTTTTCAGTAGAAGCTAATTATTAGGAGTTAAAAAGAGCTAGGAAAGAACAATTAAAGATTTTTATGGATATATTGATAAGAATAAATAAAAAATACATGGAAATTCGAATAAATTAATTCCTATACTAATTATCTATAGGGTAGGTATGATGGTTTTGGACAAGCCTACTAATGCACTGACAATGAAGGTAAAAAGTTTAACTGTATTAAATTTTTATAAAATTGATATACGATAAAAATGAAATAAAATTGAAAATTTTAAAAAATGATTAAAGAAGGAGATTATTTTTGCTCATAAAAAAGTTAAAGTTTAATCTAAGAAAGAGAATGTTAAATAATTCTTATTTATAAAAAGTAGTTATTTTATAAAAATCAGTCATCTAAATAATAAGTAGACCGATTTTGATAATAAGGATTAATAAAGTAAATTAAATTAAAAAGTTGGTTATTTTAAAAATCTTACAATTGAATTTACCAAATTCGTATAGATAATTTAAGAACGTCCCAAAAATCAAGATTATTCTAAATGCTCTTCAAGTAAAGTGGAATTAATACCCACTTTTTTTGTCGGTGCTTAATAGAATATAGAAATGAGGACAAGAAGAACACAACAGCTTCACTTTGTTCCAAATGGAAAAGAAAGTGGGGAATCAGTCTCACAAGAATCAATAATACTATTGGCACCTTCTATTCATTGTGATATGCTTCATTCAACATTGTAAATTATCCCCTTATGCAGAAAACCACATACGCCCTCTCAATTTGGATTGGATTGATAGAAACAAATATAGAGACTGATTACTCATTCATGAAAATGAAACTTTTGAGTATTTAATTGTTATAATATTTATGCATTTTATTAACATTAAAAAGTATTTTCTTAATTATATTAAAAAATTATATTAAATTCAAAATAAATATAACAATAACACCCATTAAAAATTTAAATTTTCCTAACATAAAATCTAATAGTATAATGGTATAATTTTTCCTGACATCAAATTGTATATCATATGTCCTTTTCGATCTTGTTGGCTGGGGCACATAGTTTAATTGCATTACAGACACAAACAGACCTGCAATTCATTAGTTACCAAGTAGTGCACATTTGGCTTTTCATTTGTCTTCTAATTTCATGTCCTATGTTTGGTAGTTTCAGAAGGCACAAGACGTGATCTTGCAAGAAAGTAATGACTATCTACTTTTATGCTCAACAATAGGTATAAAAATATGTAAATTATCCAAACTCAATAGAAGTTTTTTTAAAATAAAAGTAGAGAGTTCAACTATTATGCTTTAGATGCATAATGAATAAATCATTAGATACATATAATTTACTTAACAAGTTAAAAATTCAGTTATATAATAAATTAAATCTAATTGGTATTTATAAGATCATCATATCTCCACTCTCGGTTTATCATTATTCAAATTATTAATGAGAGTCATTCTCTCAACTACAACTTAAATCTAAAATGTTTAAGTTAGTAGACACATAAGAAATTAAGTTTTATCAATTAAATCAACCATTTGATTGGAGTTTAAAAGAATCTTTATCAATGTGTACTTGCAAGTTTTTTTTATTGAATGTATGACTTATTTGCAGCCATAAAGCTTATAGTAAAAATAAATTATTAAATATATAACAAGAGCAAAGACATTAATTTGGTGCAATTGGTATTATACTTTTCAAGGATAATAAGTAAACCAACCATTGTATCTAACAGCTTTGTACAGTTTGTGTTTACGTAGAAAAAAAAAAGGTGCACTTTGTGGCTAAGTGTAAGGTTGATCATTATGCATTTATGCATGCTTAGGTTCAAAGAAAGATTAGTGCTAATCACTTGGGAACATTAATGTGAGTTCTACTTTTGATGTTGAGGGTAAATATAAATATAAATATTCTAACATTAACGTGACTTGTACTTTTAATGTTAAGGGTAAATATAAATATAAATATATGGGGAACTAACAAATTTCCAAATAAAAAGAAAGTAAGTTCAATTAAGATGTGTTAAAAAGTTTTTTTTTTAAATGGAGTAACCTGCAGTCGCTATCTTTTGGATGCGTAAATCACGTCAATCGGGCATTCTACAATAGGCAAGTCCTATACGACAAGCAAGTCCTATAAAGTGTAAATAGGAGGAATTGAACAGGACCTTTTAGTCCCATGCTTCTCCACTCCACCATCTTAACCATTCCGAGGATTAAAAAGTTATTAATACCGTAGATTAATAATAGAGATTGTTTTTATCACTCTTTAGTAGTATGTCAACTCTTGGTAAATTAGTCAAAATTTAAAAAAAGAACAGGAAAATAAGTTGAAAAAGAATTGCAATAAAACAAGAATTAACAAAAAGATATATGGTAAATTATGCACTGTGTTTTAGTTTTAGAAGAGGAAACTGTTGAAACTTTACATAGAAATTGTCTATGACTTTTTGTATCTGTCCCTTCTGCTGATGGAAAAATTAAAAGGAAATCGTGAAATTGAAAGAAAAGGCCTGAAATAATGATTGAAGAATATGTTCTCAACAAATATTATTTCCTAAAATGGCCCTGAAAAATATATTTTTCAATAAAATATCAACAACTTCTCTTAAAGATACTATTATTATTGTTGCCCTTAAGTAATTTATTGTGATCATATAAGCTTTGGTCAATAGTAAAGCTTAAAAAGAAGTGTAAATGGATGCTAACTAATTTAAGTGTAGATGCATAGGCAATTCCTTATTTTTAGCCATTTTTATTTTGAATATTTGTTATTTAACAACTTTCAATTTGATTTAAAATAATCATAATTCGTAATCTATGAAAATTCAAATTATTATATTTCTATTATATATTAAAGGGTTAATTAAAATATTTTAAACTTTGCTAAATTTTACAATTATAATCTGAACACAAATGAGGTAGGATAACAACACAAATGAGCTACTTTTTTTGTTCCTTTATATCCTAATAGATCAAATGTGCTGAAGAAATGAAAAGAAATTTGTTTTACAATAAAGGAAACAATATTTCTTGGGTGGTTGACATTAAACATATTCGACAGTTAGATGAGGATTAGGGTTGACCTCTGTTTTAAAAATCGGACCGGACTGGCCGGTTCGACCGATTTGACCGGTGACCGGTCGGCTATCCGGTCCGGTTCACCCTTTAAAATCAATTCTCAATTGAACTAGTGAGAATCGGTCAAAACCGGTCAATTGACCGGTCGGATCGGTCCGACCACTGGTTCAATAAATTTTTTATTTTTTGTTTTTTTAATTTTTTGGGTAATTTTTTTTATTTTTTTTAAATATTATTAATATTATATATAATTAAATATAATTATTGCGTAATTATGATGTCACACCGGTTCGACTGGTGGTTGAACCGGTTGAACAGATCAAACTAATAACCAGTAAAGCCTCCGGTTCGATGACCGGTCCGAGTTTCAAAATATTGGAGTTGACAATATTAACTTAGCCCAAAGTTACTGAGTTAAACATGAGTTAATTGAGTTTTGAGTTGGACTGAAACTTGATGAGTCAATCCAAAAGCTCAAAGGATTGATCTCATATTACCAAAACAATATCGTTTTGGTATAAATAGACTAAAATAATGTTGTTTTGGTTTATAAATTTAAAATTTTAAAAATCAAAATAATATTGTTTTATTATAAATCAAATTCATTTAAATGTTAGACGGAACTTGTGCTATTGACAATAAACGTTGGGTCAAATTATTATAACATATTGCTATTCGTAATTAGGACAAAATCTGACAAGTCCGACCTGATTCAATCCAACCAACTTGCATTGCCATTTTTAACAGGTACAAACACACTTGCTAGATACCTGTAAACATTTCCTGAAGCAAACATCGAAAACCAAAAGCAAAACTCACACAAAAGAGACCCTATTATAGACGGGTCTTGCTGTTGAAAGGACACCAAAAGTAGGGGTGGTCCTGACTCATACAATAAGTTAAGCTAGCAATATAAGTCTGAATGAAGGTCACGATAATGATAAAACTTGCTAGGAGGAGAGCAATGACAGACCAAGGGCTACCAAAGTGCCTATCAAGCCACTCATTTGTGCTGGTCTTGCACTTGTTGTTATAATGCCTATCAAGGCACGCCTTAACATCAGGGAAAACACCAGAATCGATGAGTACTAAATCCTCGCCAATTTCATTGAACAATTCTGCAGCCTGCTGGTCACTTCCAAGCAGATTGTATATTATGCGATTTCCACGCAGTAGCTCCACATCTTGAGCTTGGTCAATCAGTGTATCCATCAAATATAGATAAGAAGTGAGAACTTGCTCGTCAGGTGCATCAGGGGATGCTTCATAAGCTACCAAGTTTAAGAGCAAAGACTTGGTATTGTCATGAAGAACGATTCTTGGAAGTTTGAGAAATCCAGCAGTCAGGACTGAACTGAACTTAATGTCTGTGAAATTATTTTCCTTGCTCGGCCTGAAATGAATTCCCATTGTCTTAAGCTCCTTTGAAGCAGGATAAGAGCACATAAGGACTCTTTTTTTGGGTCGATTACGTCCCAATAGATCACACTTGTTGATGAAACAAGAACGAAAAAGGTCGAGGAGATGAATTGGTTCATTTGATTCTTTTTCTTGTTGTGGCTTTGCTTTGAAATTTTTTAGGATCTTTTCTATCCACGATTCATGTGGATCATCAAGTCCGCGAACTTCGTGCATGAAAGCTTCTATCAGGAAATTCGCTTCGCTTTCGCTGAATCTTAAGCTTATTAGTTCCTTGAGAACTTGGTAAGGTAGTTGGTTCTCCAACAAGAACAAATCCCTCATCACAAAAGATACAATTCTTGTATCTAAACCCTCTGTGGAATCTAACAAAAACTGAATTATGAAACATCCATCAAGTAACATCATCTCAGTGAATGTCTTGTCGTCAAACTCTTTTGTCGCCTCCTCAGCATAGCATTCTCGGAGACGGCTAGCAACCTTAGCTACCTTAGCTAGCTTGTCACGCACCTGTTCAGGTGGCCCACTTTCCTTCATATACTGGCGTGCCAGACGAAGCTTGCGGCTCTCGATATCCTTAAGTTCACATTTACCGTGGTGATAAGGGCCGATGGAAACTACAAATGGGTCATAACACTTGTCCTTCTTTCTAGCTTCCTTCTCTCGAAGAATACGTGGAACCCTGTGAATCTTAAGAACTCGTTTCTGCTTAGGTACTTTTTCTTCTTCGATTGTCAAGGATATGCACAACTCATCTAGGCTATGATCCACCGATAAAGATGAGCTACCATCTTCTTGGATTGGAATACTCAGTGTTTCACAGTCACATTGGCATTCAACAGATACCTGCTTCAGGCTATCGGATGTCGCCATTGCTGATTACACCACAAGGGGTAATTAAACTAGAATACGTTTCCTGTAAAATGCACATAATGGATCTGTGAATTTATAGTGACAGCAAGGGGTCGCCTGCGACAATAATATACCTCCTACAGGGGACATTACCTGTCAAAGTTAACTTGACTTTAACTATGATTATGTAAATTTAAAATTTTATTTTTGTTAAAAAATAAGAATATTGATATCAAAATAATCATTGTCTTAAGAACTTACTTTCACTTTTAAGTTAAGGAGACATACAGTAAGTAGAAGTTAAATTCTACCAACCATTCCAAATAAAATCATTAGCAGGATTCAAGTTGCTCCGGAACATGCGAAGTACTCAATTTACAATCTTCAACTAAAATTGTTTTGAGTTCAGATAAAATTGTAATTTTAAGTTACGGATTAAGAATAAAAATAATTATATTGTAATATATTATAGTAAATACATGGAATTAATTCACAAATTTTACATAAAATAAAAGACATACAAAATAAATTTTATTATTATTTACTCATTTATTTTTTTGATATTATTTCACAACTAGCCCTATAAAATTATTTGATTCCTCCTAAGAATTTTCATTTTTGTTGAACATAATTAACATACAAATCAAAATCAACGTGGAATTTGCAGTATCGATTAATTCATTTTGTAAAAAATTATATGTTTTAAACTGTCAAATTTTTACATGTAAAATAAAATTAGTTTTTTTTTGTCTGGACCTATTTAATAATAAATAAATAAGTTCTATTCTACATATTGCTACACATAAGGATTAGCTATTTGTAATTGATGTGGTTTTCAATTTTTATTTTCAAAATTATGGCATAACCTCATGATATTTAATTAAAAGTATCATAAACCTATTACCATTTATTTTTTTAAGAAAAACAATTCTTTATTTTAGATGAATTCCTCATTGAATTACGCTGGTATGAATTATTTAGGTCAAAAATAATGTCGGTGGTCTACTAATAACTTGGCTCCATGTATTTTTTAAGGTCAAGCTGTGTCCCACAAGATAAAAGTGAAGGTTCTTAACATAAGAAATTTATGATAGTTTGATCAAATATCAAGAGCTATATGATAAAATTATAGAATAAAATAGAATAAATTAAAATATGAAAAAGAAATGGTTCAATTATCAATCAATTCTTAAATAACTTTTTTATTGAACAAGTAGTTTAATTAGACTCAAATTCTACCTCTTAAGAAATTTAGAGAAAAGAGGTAAACAATTTTATAAGTTCATAACACATTATTACAACTCTTAGTTCAATTAACTGCTGAAAGAACACCAAAAGCAGGGTTTGGTCATGATCTCGTACATGTAAGTTAAAGCAATGACTGTCCAGGGGCTGTTAAAGTGATTATTAAGTCAGTACGTTTGGCCTGAACTTTGTTCCACTTGTGGTCGATAAAGGAAAACCTGGCTTCAAACATTTTCAAAAGCAAAAATCAAACAGACAAGTGACACCATATGGA
This sequence comes from Erythroxylum areolatum, assembly GCA_024520975.1. NCBI lineage: Eukaryota > Viridiplantae > Streptophyta > Magnoliopsida > Malpighiales > Erythroxylaceae > Erythroxylum > Erythroxylum areolatum. Next base: position 8,655,809 of record JANIJH010000223.1, read on the forward strand.
CCATTAACATTGCTGAAAGAACACCAAAAGCAGGGTTTGGTCATGATCTCGTACATGTAAGTTAAAGCAATGACTGTCCAAGGGCTATTAAAGTGATTATTAAGTCACTCGAATACGTTAGCCCTGAACTTTGTTCCTCTAATCCCTGAACTTTGTTCCTCTAATGCCGGACAATGCGGCTCCATATGATCTGTTAAAGCACAGGAAGTGGACACCAAATCCTTTGCCAACTTCACTGAAAATTAGACAGAGTCATGTTTCCTAACCCAGTATCTCCGCGACGTCTAGTTTTGAAATTTAAAAGTGGACACGACTTAAAGACATTTATGGATCAATCTATTAAGTCATACCTGAATCTATTATAGTGTTCGTAAGGATTGATTATTTTTCTCAATGATTATTTTCCTCAATGATTCAGAAACCTCTCTTAATAATTTTCTAAAACATATGAACAATCAACCAACATGTCTGTTGTTGCATTTTATTTTTAAAAGAGTGAGGGAAAGGGTCTTAAACCTATTTGAGATCAACTCCTTAATACCCAATAACCATTATCTTAGATTCTTTTCATTGGACTCAAATCTATAAGTGACATGGGTCACTAAATAATCTAACAATCTCCTACTTGGCTCATTGGTGATGCTGTCGCCTGCAATCAAATATAAAAGAAATCACTTCCATTAAAACAATTTAATGTAGTAGCGGTAAGCGGATATCGTTCCCACGAGGAATCTTTAACGGTAAAGGTTAGCTAGTT
>JANIJH010000223.1:8661447-8680261 GCA_024520975.1 Erythroxylum areolatum
TCATATTTATTATTATTATTACAAAATTTATAATAATAATAATAATAAGATAATTAATTTCGTATAATAAAATTAATTATTATTATTATTATTATTATTATTATTATTATTATTATTATTAAGATAATTAATTTCATATAATAACATTAATAATAAAAATAAATAATAATAATAATAATTAGATAATTAATTTCGTATAATCATCACCATCATCATCATAATAAGAATAATAATAAGGACAATAATAATAATAATAAGTTTAAAATTTATAACAATAAATAATAATAATAATAAGAACAATAATTAATAATAATAAATTAAAACTTATAAATAATAATAATAATAATAATGAAGATGACGATGATGAGTGATGAGTAATATAATTAATAATAAAAATTGCTTATGTGGGGAGGGGTATAAATAGTAACCACTAGATTGAAATGAAAAGATACCCACCTCATTTGGAGGGTTTAGTAGATTCCCAAACTTAATGGAATAAATCTATTCCCTTGAAATTGAAAACCCCAAAGCAAACACTATTTTTTACAATTATTTCATTCCTTCATTCCCAAATTCTCAAGCCAAACGCCCCCTTATAGTGACAGCAAGGATTCTAACTGTTAAAGTTAACTTTAACTATGATTATTTACATTTAATTAAATAAAAATTAATTAATTAATTCATATTTATAAATGTAATTATTTTATAAGAATCAGTCAATTAATTAATTAATTAACTGATTTTAATAATAAGGATTAATAAAGTAAAAGTTGGTACTTTAAAAATTTTACAATTGAATTGGCTGACTGGTATAGATAATTTAAGAAGGTCCATGAGGTTAGACCAAGAATCTAAGATTATTCTAAATGCTCTTCAAGTAGACTGGAATTAATACTCACTTTTTTGGTCAGTGGTTAATATACTATAGAAATGATGAGTACAAGAAGAACACAACAGCTTCACTTTGTTACAAATGGCAAAGCAAGTGGGGAATCACTCTCACAACAATCAATAATACCATTTGCATATTCCCAAGCACCTTCTATTCATTGTGATATACTCCTTACATCTCATTCAACATTATATATCATTCCCTTATGGAGAAAACCATATAGGCCCTCTAAAGTTGGATTGGAGTGGATCGATAAAAACAAATATAGAGATTGATTACTCATTCATGAAAATGAAACTTTTGAGTATTTAATACATCATATACTAAATAGCACTACTCCTATTTAGTATAAAGGTTGATAAATTCACAAAAAAAACCAGAACAAACGGTCCATTTTTGGTTCTTCACACTGTTCCGCTGTTACGTGAAAGTTTACAAAACCATCTCATATATGTATTAACGCCACAGCCTTTGATCGTCACTCGCTCGTAATCCCAGTTTCATTTCTCTTCTTCCTTCGTTAAGAGTGTTGATAATGGCGGAGACTGGTATGATCCAATTTATGTCTTTTGTTTTGCTTTTCTATTTTTAGTACATTTTGGACGTTTCAGTTCTTTCAATTTCCATTACGAAGTCTGGGGTGTCAACTTGGCTGTTGATTTCCTTTGTTCGGTTCTCTTCAGATTCACTCTCAGAGTTCCTGGAAACTGCAATTGATGCAGCTAAGAGAGCCGGAGAGGTGGTTTTCAATTTCGATTTTTTTCCTTGATTTTCTGTTTGTTTTCTATTGAACTTGTGTTTATTCTTTGTTCCTTTGTTCTTTTCCGTTTGAGCTGCAGATGATTCGTAAAGGATTTTACCGGACTAAACATGTGGAGCATAAAGGACAGGTCTTCTTTTCATCTTATTGCTTCCTTCTATATGATATTCAGAACTCTCTCTTAAGTAATGTCGGGGTTGGAGTAATTTGAAGAATACTGTGCTTAGCGGAAGAATTAAGACTGAGTTAATATAGGAAAAGAAGATGACAAATTTCGCTGAATGGTTATATATGTGGAAAATTGGAGTAATTATATGTCTTGACAAATTGACTTAACATGCCAAAAAGAATTTTGGAATTCATTGGAAATTTTAAGGAATTGAGGAGTAATTTCAATTAAGCATATCCTTGGCCATGATCATTGTGGATTACATATGTATTTTCACAGACTTGCGTCAATGTCAAGGTAGTGAATCATTTATATTTCTCGATGACATATGTGTAATGCTTCTGTTCCTCGATTGCAGGTAGATTTAGTTACGGAAACTGATAAAGCTTGTGAAGATCTTGTCTTTAATCTTCTTAAAGAACGCCATCCAACACATAAGGTTAAGTCCTTGTCACATTTTTCCTTTCTTATGTATGTAGCTGAGAAACCCAATTGCTGGTCGGGGTTGAGTCTTTTGCTCCCTGAATGTTCATGTGGTCTCTTGATTACAGTGGTTAACTTTTTTTTTTCAGTTTATTGGGGAAGAAACAACCGCTGCCAATGGTATCACTGAGCTGACTGATGAACCAACGTGGATTGTCGATCCTCTTGATGGAACTACCAACTTTGTGCATGGGTATATGGAATCCGTCGTTTGATGTTCTGTTATTGTTTACATCTCCATTTCCATAATCATAACTATGCCAACATATTTGCTTGTAGTTTCCCCTTTGTATGCATATCTATTGGCCTTACAATCGGCAAAATTCCCAAAGTAGGTGTTGTTTACAACCCAATAATGGAGGAGGTGAGATTTTTATGCTTCAATGTGTAGAAGTAAATGACTATGTTTTGTTCTTCAGAGTAGTAAAATTGATTCTTGACATGCCCTATCCAGTTTGTTATGCATCCCCAAATGATCCCTAACACAACTATAATCTCTACCTCGTTCCGATTTTTATGTTACAGTTTAGCACATGATCAGCACACTATGTCCTTTCAGTTTTTTGGTTTCGAGACATTATAGTCAGCTCAAAGAAGTCAAATCAGACAACCTTGCTTATGTTTGTCATACATTACTTTCTGCAATGTTTTTTTTCCATGTAGCTTTTCACTGGTATTCATGGAAAAGGTGCTTTCTTGAATGGTAATCCCATAAAAGGTAAGCCATAAGTTAACTATTGTTGCCCCCTACTGCTGGCGCACTCTTGTTGTTAACTTAAACATCTTCATTTTCATCTTATGAAAATTGCAGTATCATCCCAAGCTGAGCTTGTGAAGTCTCTTCTTGTAACTGAGGTATGCGTTTTATCCTTCATTTATATGTTGACAATTGCGCCCTCATTTAGGATTCACGTTTTCTCCTTCATAGCTGCATGATGAATCTGTCACCCTCCTTCATCCTTCATAAGGAATCATGAGAGAACCTGTCTAATCAATATTTCACTTAGAGCAGGTTGGAACAAAACGTGATAAGTCAACTGTGGATGCTATTACAAATAGAATCAATTCTTTGCTTTTTAAGGTGAGACCATACATGAAGTTCTATATTTGGTAAAATTTCATTAGAAATCTGCCAATGGAATATAAAACTTTCTTGTTACCAGGTGAGATCAGTCAGGATGAGTGGCTCTTGTGCATTGAATCTTTGTGGAATTGCATCTGGCAGGCTTGATTTGGTTTATGAAGCTGGATACGGGGGTCCATGGTATGTTTTAATAATGTATTTCAGAAAATTTTGGTGTGGGAATTAATCAAGTGATTGATGTGGTAACATGATTAGTAGAAGCTATTCCTTTGCTCAGGGATGTAGCTGCTGGTGCTCTGATTGTAACAGAAGCTGGTGGACTTATTTTCGATCCGTAAGTGCCATCTTACCTACAGCAAACTGTGATTTGAAGGAATTCTAGAACCAGTCCATATCATAACCTAGAATAACTTATATCAGTGAATATACAACTTCAATTGTCTATTTCCTTAATATTGAGATGTCAATAATGTAGTCAATCATGCGAGAAAAGTCAATATTTTAGGTTGCAAGACTTCAAACTATTTCCCTGACATTTACGTGCACAGATTTTCTTAGTTAGAAAAGCTTAAAGATTTGGGGTTGGTTGGTTTGCTTCAGATCTGGTAAAGATTTTGACATCACATCTCAAAGAGTTGCTGCTTCAAACCCACAGTTGAAGGATGCATTTGTTGAGGCTTTGGAGGAGGCAGAATGAAGATTCCATGAGATTACAATCAAATATGTTTTCGAAGATGATAGTTTTGCCTGGTCATTGTGAACAACATCTGCTGCACTCATTGATTACTCATAAATGTGAAAATGAAGCTTTATAATTTTCTAGAACCTCGGCACAACCAATTGTTTGATATAGTCCAATTTACTGAAAACTTCTGATTGTCACATCTGCTTGATCCACGGGCTGTCTTACCAACAGATGTAGACAAATTCTCAATGGAATAGTTCACAGCACAATGATTGACAAATGAATGCCAACAAGAAAATAGACGAGTAAGAGAATCAGAGCCAATTGTCCAATTTACTGAAAACTCCTGATTGTCACGTCTGCTTGATCCACGGGCCATCTTACCAACAGATGTAGCCGAATTCTCGGTGGAAAAGTTCACAGCACAGAGATTGACAAATGAAGGCCAACAAGAAAATAGAGAATTAAAAGATTCGTAAAAGTGAAATTCGGTAGTGACACTTCCAATTCTTCTCCAAAAATGTATAAAAATGGATACTTGTACCCCTCCAAACTTGCTGATATATACCCAGAATTAGATTAGATACAACTTTGAGAATTATAACATAGATGTCATGAAGAAAACAATGGAATCACATGGTATATAATAAATATCTGAACAAGAAACAGATACATGAAATCTCAATGAGAGTTTCAGACTAAACTTCCTATGGCTACCCTGAGAAAAAACTTCACAATCCTATACCCCCTCTAGCACTGGTATAGTCAGATAGCAGCAACTCACAAATGGAAGACCAGGGAGCAACTGCTATGACTTACCTGTTAAACAAAGTTACATAGAAATAAACAAACAAACAACATAAAATGGAAAATACAGAGCCAAACACAAGCCACCTATGCCCCCTGATAGTGCCTAGCGTCATAACCATTTGTCTCATTCGATCCATTTATGCCGTGAGGCATCTTTGTTTCGGCCTCTGACCTTTTCCTCTTCATCACAACACACCAAGTATATCCTTCCAACGAAACGGCACTGACGGCCAAGGCAAGGACAACACCAATGTAGGCGTGCTTCCATTTCTCCTGAGGTTGTAAGATGTCCAAACCTTTGAATATGTTGATGACGCTGAGGATGATGACAGTGTATCCCACAGAATGGTGGTATAGGTTCCAGTAGAACCTGAACTTGTGATCAGGTTTTGGCCTTAAAAGCAAAGCAAAAACCTGGATTGTACGCAAAGCAATTTCTCCTTAATACCCTGACCCTGATAATAATTAATAATGAGAAAGTATATCATGAATCATGATACCTGAAGTGTTCCAAGACAGAACAGGACTATCCCAATTGTTCTATGAGCATTATACACTATACCAACAGATTCACTTCCCAGTTTGAGACCTGTACCCCATCCAGCAACCCCGACCATGTAGGCTATGGATTGACAAGTAACGTGAAGGTAAAACCAAGCAGGACCTGCAGATTTGAACACCTTCAGGTATCTTGCTATCAGAGCACCAATTGGCATCATAATTCCCCAGCTGGCTACATTCAGAACTCCGTGAACCTGACATTATTTTTTCAAATAATCATTAACAACTTGGGTTATTTATTGGTTGTGCCAATATGAAATATTGATCTGAAAGGAAGTAGCCGGAGATTTGATCATCCAAATCCAAAAATCCTTCAAGAACAGAGCATATACTTCGGATAGAATCGAATTGTTGTTAAAACATTAAACAGAAACTATGCCATGTTTGAAGCCTGATCGAAGCATTATGCTGTCATATGATCGAGACATAATTAGCCATGATCTAACCAAAATCACTGGTTCAAGTCAGACATAGGAACCGAATAACAAGGAAGAACAGATCGTCCTTAAACACATATAGACATAGAAGACGGTGTTTGATTTGAAGTACTTACATTTCTCCTCCTAAGCTTGTCGTTGCCCCCGGTAGTCCCAACCTGGCCGGAGAGAAGGTTAACAGTCCCCATAGATTGCACGTTAGCTCCAGTAGTAGCATGCATCTGAGGAGTACCACTGGAAACCAAACCATCCTGCCAAACCTGGTTCACAGTACCAGCACCAGTGATTGGAAGTCCTAGAGTAGCAAAGATTATGATCTCGTTGTTTGCATAAGTAGCCGATAAACCTGAAACGTCAAAACTAAGTTTCCCCTCCGTCAACCGAGTCTGATAGCTGCCGACAGACGAAGTATAAGCCCTCATGGCCCCACCAGATTGCTGGTATGCAACCAGAGCTTGTGAACCGACCATGCCGGTTCCAGTAGGGTTTATAGCCCATGCAACCCAGTTAGAGGAAGAGACTCTTGTGTGCCTGTAGGCTATCTGTAGAGTGCTTGATGAAGAGTTGTAATTCCAATGAAGAAATGAGTTCAGATAAGGAAGATCGTTACATGCACTAAACACCTGGTTGCTGGAGAAGGTATAGCTAGAACAAGTCTGAGCATATGATGAGAGTGTCACAGAGAAGAGAACTGTGAGAGCTAACACAAATTCTAATGTTGTGTCCATGGATGGAGATGACCCAAGATCAGAGAATAAGGATTTTATATATGTATATATCTGAAGTTGGTGAGTTTATTTTGGCTTCGTGTAGGCTATGGCAACAAAGGAGAGGCGAATGGAGTTGATATATAAGGTAGAAGGTGGGTTTGGTTGTTGGACTTTTGTTGGGAAGCCATTATACATTAGATAGATACTAGAAGGTAGAGTTCATATTTTCTCCTCAAGAACATGAAAAGAAGATTTTGAGAAGCAACTCTTGGAAGTTGAAGAAAAGAACCATTATGATGATTTTTCTAATTAGTCTTTCAAGAAATGACATTAGTAGGTATCACTCCTTTCATTTCTATGATTTTGGAAGATTTTTTAATTATTAATTTTACTTCAATATTAAGATTGTATTTTAAGTTAGGTAAAAAAAAACTTCTTAAATTTTTTATCATTAAGAGTTGATATCAATTAGAAAATATACTACAAGTTCATCACACATTGATCAATTAAATGTTGCTTATACAACGACTCTACTCTACTCAACTCTTAAATTAAAATAAAACTAATTAAAATTTAATATGATTATCTTATATTAATAATTTAAATCGAGTTTAATTAGTTTAAATTAAATATAAAAGCTATGTTGAGTTACCATTTTAGTGGCATTTGATTAATCCATATATATCAAAAATCTTTAAAAAAATTATTTTTTAAAAAATTGAAAACTATAAAAACATTTATGAAAATTTAAAATTTTCTAAATTTTTTAAAACTTTTTAAAAAAAAGTTCTATCTCATTTATCCTTTAGCGTAAAACATTAATTTTGAATTGAATAATCTAAATCTATCACTAACCAACCTTTTCTTTTTCAACAAAAGCTCTTGCCCATCTTCAACCATAATGTATACATGTTCATCCATCCATGTGTTTTGGAGCTTTAGGGTAATTCCACCGCCATCGATGACTCATAGCTTGGTTGGTTAGCTATGATCCAATCTATCCCCCACTTAAAAGGAAGCTCTAATATATTATGAACCTATAACCTCAATGACTTAAGAACCCTTTCCTTTGACACTTATTTTTCTTGCAATTCCAACTAGTTGAAGCCATAGACTTTATGTGGTTCAAGTGGTGCATGAAAGACTTCTCTAGTAGTTAAGGATTGGAGTTCAAATTTTTCAGCATATTAACGATCAATTGTCTACTTTATATTAGTTTGATTTAAAAATATGTCATAAACATTAAAATATATTATTAGTTTCCGAGTTATTGTAAATAAATAAACTCATTTGTTCGATAAAAGGGCTTCTAAAATTTCACTACTACTATTATTAGTGTACCTACAACACCAAGTTAGAATGTAACTGAAATATAAAATTTAGAAATATCTAATAGTACTCGGTAATACTCTTACATAATAGAAAGGTTATTTTTGATGAGTTTAAATATAGTGCAAACTAATGATAATATAGAATATCAATAAATACGTATAATTAAACACATAAAAGTGAACACTAATTAGAAGTGAAAAAAATGAACATATATAGTCAACATAACATAACCACTCTTAATAAGTTTGCGTCAACGAATTTGGACAACCAGAACTGGACCTAACCTGAAATATCGCTCAGAACGTCACCGTTTAAGCCAATGTACTAAAGGATTAGGTTGGGATTAGGTAAATGCGATCAGATAAAAAAAGCCAAATGATGTGGAGACTTGTTTCGTTGGTCAAACCAAATCCTTACTAGCCTCGTGTCAACAAACTTCAACGGGAACCACCTGCCACGTGGAAGCCCATCAAGTCATACGGCTGGTAGGACCCACACAATTTGTAATAACAATAAAATTAAAAATATTGAACAATTCATTCATGCATAAGTTTATCCGACGTTGAATTCTTTTAAATAAAATGATATTGTTTCTTTTAAATAATTGGACTTAAATTTAGGCTATAAATCAGTATATTAAAAACAACTAAATTTAAACAATTAAATCAAAAACCGTCATCCCTAAATTTGATATCTTCAAGTTTTAAAATAAAGTATAACCTTTAACTCGTCAAGAAGTTTATATTAAATCCCAATAATCATTATACGACAGGCTCAACTGAAGGAGCGTAAATAAGAGAATTTAAATACAGAACCTTTTGACTCCATGCTCAACTCGACCACTACTAAAAAGCATGTATGTATGTATTATAAATGTACAGTTAGGGTATTTTATAACTAAATTACGAGTTCATATCCTGAGGAGTCTGTCTACTACTGTAATATCGGTTATGACACAATCATTGACATTGTAATAATATAAACATATTGTTATAATATATGTATCCCAAAGAAACATGATCCTCTGATGATGGAATAGGAATGGTCCTTACAGATTGCATAACAAATTTAGAACAGGATTGTTCCGTGACAGGACCGAATCCATGATTTTCAGGAACTCCACTGGGTCTGGTTGTCGATTCTATGGTGTCCGAATCTGTGACTTGGAAAGCTGCTATATATTATAGGTAACTTAAAATAATAGCAACGGTGATAGGGAGATCGTGTCTGGTACGGCAGAAGTGACATTTTCCATAAATTCCGATATATAATAAGAATTGCATTAAATAATACATTTTAAATGAATTAGTTGATTTATTAAATATAAAATTCATTTAATCTCTTGCGTTCATCAAAGGAATTTGTTTTACCAATTAAATCACTGCTTAATTGCAAATCCTTGACTGTTATTAATGACAAATATGCATATCGATTGAATGAACTTACTTAAAATCAATATTTTAAAAATCAAACTGGAAATTACACCAATAATATAAGAAATTTAAAGTTTAAAAGATTCAATCAATATTAGATCGTCATAAAATCAAATAATTATTAAATAAAAATAAAGAATTTTAAAGAGATTGTCTAAAGGATTTAAAGTTTAATTAAAAAAAGATATTGTTAAATGAAAACTAATTGATTTTTTTAGTTTATGAAAATTTATTAATTAATAAAAATTAGCCAATTAATTAATAAATTGATCAATTTTTTACAATAAGCGTTAATAAAATAAATCAAATGAGAAAGTTAAAAATTAAACTAAAACACAAAAGAAAAATTACTTACAATTGATGACCCTCTTTCGACCCTTGTAAAGTGTAGAATCCATTTAAATTATATGCAAAGTGTTAGGTATATGTACTTACCCAACAATAAATACATTTAAATTAATGCGTTAACAAAAAGATGAGATAAATTGAATTTTATGTATATGTACTTGTTAGGTTATGGATCACAATTATCCATAGTTTGAAATAGCTTAACCTTTTTTATAATTTTAAATTTAATTAGTTTTTGCCGTCTTACACTTAAAATATTAGATTTGACCGTAGCTAATTAGTTCTATAATTTCACGTGAAATGACATGCCAATCAGAGGAGAGGGTACATCATAGTTAAGGTTGAGTTCACCCTAATAATTCTATATTCACTTTAACCTATGTATATGTAAGGCTGATGAATCACTGACGTCAGATATTATTATTCAGGTTTGACTAAATTTAAAATTAAAACATTTTCTCCGACAATAATAAATATCAAAAGCAACAATGTCAATCTCTTGAATGTCTCAATTTGGAGGTCAGTACACTTAAATCTTCTACTTCTGTTTCTGTTCAATGACTCAGATCGAACTGGTAGAAGTAGAACTCCTTTCATTTTTCTGGGAACTGCTTCAATCAATACAAAAGAAAGGAACAAAATTTTCAATTCCTGATATAGTTCTCAGTTTAGGGTTAATCTGCAATTTTCCAGCCAACTCAAAGGAAATGTAACAACAAACCAAGTCGTAGAATACATGTAAGGGCACTTAGAGATGAAAAAGGATTGAGTATGAAGTAGTTCTTACACCAAAGAAAATGGAATTTGATTAAGAAAGTCAAACTAGCAGAATATGGAGAAGGAAGAAAAAAGGGATCTGTTTTATTTAACACATAGATGAATCTGACTTGCTGCAAAACCACTGGTATTAAAGACTTGGAACCAGCAGCATAAGCTGCAAATGCCAATCTGAAATCACCATCTGCAAATTATGGAAAGAAAAACAAGAGAACATCATCTGATGTGGTTGAAATCTCCAGCTCTTTAGTAGGTGATCATGAGCATTTTGATTTCTTTCTGAGAATTATAATGGCTCGGACGACAAATACACCTGTTGTTTAATCAAAGAACATTTGAGATTCATAATTAGGACATAAAGATATGAGTCATGACGATTAAGCAAATTCAGGATTTTGAGATACCTGATCTCCACTACTAATATTTTGCTCTGATGATTTCAAGCTGTCTTATGGCAGCTGCTGGCAAATAAGATGCTTGAGATTGTGAGGGTCAAGCTAGACAACTGCAAATTGAGGCAGTCAATTGTAGGTTGATCAACACACAACAAAGCTAAATAAACTTTATGAAGTGGAAAGGGATCCCAATAGAAGCTGATGCAAATACCTGATCAGAGTGTGACAAACGCAAGAACTTAAGACGCTTCTTGTAGTATCAGATATTATAGCCATTAACCTCAACTGCAGGAATATGAGAAATCTTTGGCCAATCTTCTCCACTGTCCCGTTGAATTCTTTTTCTCAGCAAAGGACAGTCCCAAATAGATAGATAAAGGAGGGAGGATGGCAAGCTTTCTGGCAAGAGTTGCAAATTTCGGCAACCAAAAATCTCTAGTATTTTCAGGTCAATGAGATGCGCAAGTCCTTCCACAGATTTCAGATTTCGAAGCTTATAGATTTTTAGAGATGTAAGAGAGGAAGGCAGTCCCTCTGTAGGCAGGGACAGCAACTCAGGACACAGCCTAATCTCCAATTTTTCAAGCAAGTTGAGATATTGAGTTCCCTTGTCGAATAGGGACTCAAAAATCTGAAGATCAGAAATGGATAGAGAGGTAATTTGATGGAACTTTGTGTACTGCAGATTTTTGACATTTGGTAGAAATAAAATTCGAAGAGAAGTAAGAGAAGAGGGGAACAATATCTCTTCCGGGAAAACTTCCATGCCTCCGTACTCACTAATCTCCAAATCAGAAAGAGATGAGAGATTCTGCAAATTCCAATGCTTAAACCCAGAAACCAGTTTGTCGCAATTGGAGATGGAAAGTGATTGTAATTTGGATGGCAAACCTCCTTTTCGAAATCTAGCAATTTCAGTGGATTCATCTATTTTCAATTCCACAATCGAAGAGAGCACAGAGTGCATACATTCTGGCAGTGACTCCGATATCTCCATGTGAGCAGACAATTCTTCTGCAAAGGATTTGAAATTCGGACAAGGAATTTGAAGATTTGGACAACTTTCAACCTCAAGAATCCTCAGCCCGGGGAACAATTCCGAGGGGAAGCACCTGAGAGACTCACAACGCCTTATTACTACTTTCTCTGAAGCAAATATACGAGCGGTACCAAGTTTCTCCATCATCTCTACCATGGATCGTTGGGAGTTGAATTGGACAAATTTGAGGGAACGGGAATGACTGAACTCAATGGAACAAGAACCATTCTCCAAAATCATTGATGTGAGTTTTGGAGCCTTTGGAAATGAAAATTCAAGCTTCCAGCATCTTATAACATGCAGTTCTTTCAAAGAAGGAAGGCAAACAGGCAGAGCACCTTTTAGATTGGGGCAATCTACAATTGAGAGCTTTCGAAGAAGAGGGAAAGCTCCACCGTCATCTCCCTCTCCATAGGGAATCCATTCCTGCAATTGTGGCATTTTTTCAAACCTCAAAATCTCGAGGGATTGAAATGGTTTGATAGATGAAGAGTCAAATTTTCCATAGAAGGCGCTGTCAACAACCTCAACACTGTCAAAACCTCTAAGCTGGAGATTCTTCAGAGTCGACATATGCCCAAGTTGTGGAAGCGAGGAGCAATACTTACAGCCCACAAGCTTCAAAGTTACCAATTGCATAAAAGAAGAGTCTCCTACCCAATTTGGAAAACTCAAACCTCCATAACCAATAACTGAAACCTTCTCCACATCTATGTGAGGCTGCAATCCATCAAGTACACCCTTGTCACGTACTGGATCATCTGTATCGCAGCTCCATTCTAGTATCAACTCCTGAAGATGCTTCCTTTCCTTCAAATTAGCTTCCAGTGCTTCTCCAACATTCACAACATTTTCAAGGTTCCGAATTGCAAGTGATCCTCGGAGATGTTTCAGCTGTCCCAATTCCTTGATGCTGCAGTCACTAAGTTCTCCCACCAAAAAGTTACTTAAGTTCTGTAGCTTTGTTAGTCTACCCATATTTGGCGGCATCTCCTGCAAGCTTGTACCCTCAATATCAAGATGCAGCATATTTGTCAACTTTTCTACATTAGCCGGCAACTCAATCAACTGTCTGCATTGTTTTAACTTCAACGTTTGCAAGTAATACAAATCACAGAAACTTTCAGGCAGGCTTTTAATGGGTGTTTTAGAAAAGTCTAAGTAATGCAAATGCTTCAAGCTGGATATTGAACAAAGCAACTCACTCACATCTTGGCATTGAGACAGAGAAAGAACTCTTAGGCACCGGAGCTTTGGCAATAAATCAAGAAGCATATTCGTATGATCTTGTGTAAGCTGCAGCCATGGCTGGGACACCACCAGTAATGTATGCAAGTACTGATTGTTTCGGGTGAGTAGGAATCCCTCCTGCAAATATGGATATGTACTTCTCACCCACGATAAATGGCGAACTGGTGAGGTAAGTTCACATAATCTGTTACCTTCCAAAAAGATGCAATCCTCTTTCACGATATGTTTGTTAATGTCTCTAACTAGGTCATGCAAAACGAAGCAAGATTTATAAGAGTTAATCCGCAGTTCAAAGATTGACCTTGACACAAGTTCATCAAAGTACGCTTCAGCAACTTCATGGATCTCCTTATTCTGAACTTGTGGAACAAAACCTTCAGCCATCCAAAGAAGGACTAACTCATCCTTTTGAAATTCATAACCATACGGGAATAATGTGCAGTAGGCAAAACATGGCTTGAGATATGATGGAAGGAAATGATAACACAATTTTATAGGATGATAAACACTGCCAAATCGACCATGCCTCAAGTCACTCAATACTTTTTCCCAAGTCACTAAACTTCTCATAGAATGTAGGACACCTCCTAGTACCTTTAAAGCTAAAGGATGACCACGACAGGTCTGAACAATCTCTCTACCAATTTTTTCCAAGCTTGGGTGCCAATTATAACTTTCCTCTGCAAATGCGTGATTGCAAAATAATTGCCAACTATCATCAGAAGATAAAGGATTGAGCTCAGAAATTGAGTATAGTGGCTTGTTATAAAGTAGTCCTACATTATAGTGGCGTGTTGTCACGATGAGCCAACTTCCTAGAGCCCCAGACCTCAAAGGTGTGAGCAAACGCTCCCATTCATCTGAACTTTGACGGCAAACATTGTCCAGTACAAGTAAAAACCTTTTGCCCACCATTTGCCTCTCTAATTTAACCATCAGTTGCTCCAGTGTCATGTTGTGATAACACATCGATGAGAATTCCTTAAGAATTTGTTTAATTATATTAAATGCATCAAAATCTCTTGGAACAGATATCCATGCCATGAAATCGAATGAATCTTGAACTTTTTCTTCTCTGTAAACAAGTTGTGCAAGTGTTGTCTTCCCAATACCACCCACACCCACTATGGAAACTACACGAATGTTATTGTCATTCATATCATCAGATAGTATCAGTTCTATCAAAGACTCCTTTTTAGCTTTCCTACCGAAGATGGTAGATTCATCAAATAGAGAATTTGCGGGAACTTTCCGAGTTACTTGCGTCCCTCCAGTACACTCTCTGGCCATCGACCGAGCAAGGTCAAGCATAAGCTCATGCATGACAAAACATCTTTCATAACCATAATTCCGTGGTTCAAAAAAAGACCTTGACAAAAGCTCATCAAAATACTCCGCACCAACTTCTTTTGCATCCTTATCTTCATATTGATGAACGAGCCCTTCTGCAATCCAACGAAGGACCAACTCTTCCTTTTGAATTTGATGATCCTCGGGGAGTATTGCACAGTAGGAAAAACATCGTTGTAGATATGGTGGAAGGTATTCATAGCTCAATCGTAGAATTGGAAGAACCCTAGTTCCTGCAGAGTCCCACAAACTACTTCCTAATATATTTTCCCATTCATCGACATTTCTCACAGAACGAAGGAGACATCCTAATGCTTTCACACACAAAGGAAGGCCTCCACACTTCTTCACAAGTTCCTGACCCAATTCTACTAATCGTGGATTCCGATTAAGATTTTTATCAGAAAGTACAAGATGACAAAACAATTTCCAGCAATAGTCATCAGATAATTCCTCGAGCTGAACCAACAATGATGAGTGACCCACAAGTGGTCCTGCCCTACCGCATTGTGCTGTAACGATGAGGCAACTCCCTGGAGCCCCAGTCTCCAAAAGCTTGACGAAGTTGTACCAAGTACTGTCATTTTGATACCAGAAATCGTCTAGCACAATCAAGAACTTTTGATCCGCCAGCTTTTTCTGTAGTTCAGCTTGAAGCTGCTCCATTCCCATGCTAGTAGCAGAAGCCATTGAAGAGACATCGACACCCCGAAGAATATCTTTTCCCATCTTGTAAAGGTCAAAATCATCAGGAACACATACCCAATCTTTGACATGAAAATATGCTTGGACTCTTGCATCATTGTAAATGAGTTGCGCAAGGGTTGTCTTACCTATACCACTCTTACCCACTATAGAAACGACTCTTATCTTGTTGTCCCCGCCACTCGCTTCTAGTTGATGCGACAATAGCACTTTCAAAATGGATTCTTTCTCTTTATCCCTACCAAAGATGACTGATTCAGCAACCAGCGAACAAGACATACTTGCGGGTACTTCGGGGGATGCTCCAATGGGCTCTGTCATGCCCATAGAACGAAAACGTCCCAGTGCTATTTGAAGTTCAAAATCTAAAATAAATAAAAGTTGCTCCAAATCTTTCCTATTGTCATGTGACTTTCCCGACCACATAAAGTTGCTAACCTTATTCAATGTGGATCGACGAGCAGAAGATTCAGTTTTCGTGTTGTACTCAATCTCATCCAACCTGTGCTCGGCGTAATATAGAGAAATTTGAAGACGGAGCCAAATTTCCTTCTCATTAATAGCAATCTCGACATTCCTTGCATCATCAAGCATTCCTTGAAGTTTTGTCAGAGAATTCTTAGCCTGCTCCAGAAGTTGACGATTAAACTTGATGGTTTTGAGCGACTCAAAAGCCAATAGTTGGAGCAATCTAGCAATGACAGCAGAGATAAAAACACATGAAATCATGGCGCTGACCAATCCCTCTCCTGGAAGCGTCAACAGACCCAATCCCTAATTTGGAAAGGTTCTGATCATTGATAAATTATCCAAGTAGCAGCCGTCCGCTTGTGGGTCTTCAGTGTCTTTAACGTCTTTTACCGATGTGCCGCCGTTTCTTGGCTGTAATTGTATGTTGATCACGTGACTTACATGTGAGAACGATCCTATATTAATCCGATTCTTTTACTTTTTCAAATAAAAATCGTATACGAGCAGAAGAATGACAATAGCTTAATGAATGTTTACCAATGGAAAATCGAATCAGACAAATGATTGGTAATGTCATTAGTTCAGAGATTGAGTACAACTCCAGTACTCACAGAAAAGTGCTTTCAATTCTTTCCAATTGCAATGTGACTTTTCCTTATTCATAGTGAATCTATGAGCAGAAGATTTGATATTCATCAACTTGAGGTGCATGGTGTTGTACTTAATCTCATCCAACAGGTGCTCGGCGTGATAAAGAGTATGTCGAAGATGACAAAGCCTGGTTCCCTCGTCTTGAACAGCAGCCTCCGTATTCGCTGCAACATTACATCGAGCACTGCTTGGATTTTTCTCAGTTCATTCTTTGACTTCTCCCGAAATTGACGATCAAACTTGTAGGCGTTGAGTAAGTCAGAATCCAATCGTTTGAGCAACGATTCAATCAAACAACAGATAAAGCGATATGAACCCATACTCGCTACTCACCAACACCTTGAAATTGAAAGAGAAATAAATTCAACCAAACAAAGCTTTGGTAGAAAGCCCTGTGATTGATTTTCTAACCCAAACCCACAGTTGCTTGAGAAGTCCGATCGAGGTCCGATAACGAGTATCGAGCCTGATTTAGCTTAAGATCCAATAACCGCAAGTTGTTTCTGGACATGGCACTGGCAGTGCCTGATTCAGATCACGGTACCAGATTTGAAGGTCAAGAACGATTGCTTTTGTTTGTATTATTACAACCCAAGACATGATTTGTTAAGATGAATTTCATATGCTGAAATTTTATGATCGAAGTCGATTCTAATTCAAAGTCTGATGGAACTCAAATTTTTCTAGACACTTCCGTTTAAAAACAAAAAGTGAAATGCAAGTAATAATAAGGATGATAATGGTTTGGCTCGTGAGCTGAGATTTATATGTTTTTCATAGGCCGATTATGAGTCAAACTTGGGTCCGAATCAACTTAATGTTTAATTATTTTAAGTAAAATGATATAATTTTATTTAAAAGAGTTACGCATCAAACAAGCTGGGTTTAGGCAAGACAAACTCAAATTCAATTAAAAAAATATTATTTTGTATTTTAATTTTTTAAAAATTATTTAAAAAATTGTCGAGATCAATCAATAGTGCTAATATAACAACCCAGTTTAATTTTAATACTTAATCTTAATCCATTAAATGCAATTTAAATTAATTAAAATAATTATTTTAATAGTTTAATTAGTTCAAGTGAGACTTAATGAGTTCTAGTTGAGTTTAAGAGATATTGGGTTGGCTTGTCAATATCATTAATTGTTTTATATCTATTTTTATGTTATATGTGTTTTATTTTTATTTTTGATAATGAAAATCTAATGAGAAGATTTTTTATGAAAAAAAAACAATGAATTTTTTCGATAAGAAAATTAAGCTTTTTTTGATATATTATAGTTTTTTAAATTACTAAAGAATGACCTTCTAGTTATTTAAGAACAAATCTTTAAATAAGTAATGTTAAGGACTTTATTAATTAAATTTAAAACGGATTATTTAATTTTGAAAGTAATTTCTTTTGATATTAAAAATAGCTTTTTAATTAAAAAGAATGTGTCCAATTAAATTAAAATGTTTTATTTGTTGAAATTTTGGAACATAGCTTTTTGAAATTATAATAATTAAGAGAGTAAATTATAAAATATTTTTCAAATAAATTAGTTAAAAGAGTTGAAAATAGATTTCAATTGAATTAGAAAATTGTTCATGAATCAAATTGAATTTTTATTTGGAATAAAATTTTGAGTTAATTAGGAATTGATGGTTTAATCCAATCTAATTTTTCAAAGAGATAGAATGTTATTTTAAATTATAAAAATTACATCAATAACTATAATCAAATTAAGTTTGACTTTTTATTCATATAACTTGATTATATTTGCATATTGAATTACATGTTTTATATATGTATATGCATATTGAATTGCATGCTTATGTGTTACTTTGTATTTTTTATTAATGATTGATAAGACCAATTAAAATCACAATCCTTCGCCAAAATACAAAATATACATTCAAAATATGAATATTTCTTTATATTATTATAAGAATAAACTGAAGTTTTGTTTATTACTAAGTTCATTCAACAAATTGAGTGTCATCTTAACCTGAACATATTTATTCATATAACAATAAGTCATATTTAACTTAATTTCTATAATTTGGATGTTCAAACTCATAAACATACGAATTTAAAAGAAATGTTTGGAATAACATTATAGATATAGGAGTTGCATGAGATGTTATTGATAAAAATGTTATCTACCTAATTTAAATTTACTTAGCCTTTGTTTAGTTAAGCTTATATTAATAGAGCTTTTTTCTATACATCTTTTCTGATAATAACTTTTTTAAGAAATTAGTTGACTGTTTGGATGTCATTTAAAAAAAAAATTTTAAAAAAAAATTATATAGTAGACTGTTTGATAATATAAAAATAAAAAGCACTTTTAATTTTAACTATATTTTATTTTGTAATAAAAATTATTTATAGATATAAATATTATTGAAAGTATATTAAACAATATGCAAAGCACAATATATTAATTATTATATAATTTTAAACCATATGAAACATAAATGAAA
>JANIJH010000223.1:8692344-8732711 GCA_024520975.1 Erythroxylum areolatum
AAGTCATGTCCTTATAAGTCATTTTACACTTAAACAGCTAATTTTACCAAACATCTTTAACAAACAGCTAATGCAATCCGCTAGTCAAACCAGCTGATAGAATCAGCTATCAGCTGATTGCCAAACAGGGCCTTAGTGTTTTATTGGCTTGACTGTCATGCTTTTCACTCTCATATTTGTGTCATTTGACTCGCTTTCATCTTCATCATCTAAGGCTATATAAGCCTCGCTAGAAGCACCTCTAGCCTCACGAAGCTCATTTGATTTTGTAGCAACTACTTGTCCCTCTCTAGAGGCCCGTCAAGTTATCCTCACTAACAGCTGCAGCAACCTGTCCTATACTATAATCACTAGTAACTTGTCCTTCACCGTTAGCACCAACAACTAGATGCCTCTGGGTAGAAGCACCACATCGGGGGATAAAATTTTTTGTTTAATTTTATGATGTCTTATTCTGTCTCATGAATTCCAGCTATTTATTTATGCAAAATTTGGGTTTATTTATGCAGGATTTACATAAATAAATGGTTGAGATTCATAGGATATAATAAGATACTATAAAATTAGACAGGAGATCTGGACTCCCACATCAACCCTCTGTAGCAACTAGTTGTCTCTCATTATACGCACAAGAAGTTCTTTTTTTTGTTTTTTTGAAAAATTAAAAAATTAGCTAGGCTAAAATTGAATTACAGAATTAGGATAGTAGTGTATGACCTCCACAATATCATCCTTCATTATGCCTGAACGAAGGATTTCCAACATTGTGCATGAATACCTTAATAACTTCATAATCAAACTTTTCAATTGATTTGATAATATTGATGATATTTGCCTCATTTCTCAATCGTCTTATGCTATCCTCAAATAATCACGAGAAAGTATATAAAACCTTACAACGTTTCCATAATCCGAATCTTGTACTATGTAAATGAACTACATCATGGTCGATCTAGTTTTAACCCAAAGTTTTATATTTATCCTCTAGAGTAGATGTTCTGGGTGGATTTTAAGGTGTCATGAAGTCAAAATTGCAACTTTATTTTAAATTTTTAAAATTAATTTACAATAATAATATCTAGTAAAAATTTCTCTAAAACGCCGAATCTGAAGAGATACAGTAATACGTAACCTTATTCATAATTAGTAAAGATTTTACTTCCAAATAACCCACACGAAGAAAGAAAAATAAAATAAAAAATAATATACTACTACTAAATTCCTAAAACCCTTACTTCCTTAGGCCCCTGAATCATTCCATAATCCAAAGAACAAAAGCTCTAAAATATTTTACAATCTTGACATTAATAATTCCCAAACCCCAAGATAAAGTCTAAAAAATAACATTAATTTTCATAATTAAAAAACAATTAATTATGAAAATGACATATAATGAACAAGTTTAGGCTCATTGCTACCTAATCGTACTAGATAACTTTGTTGACTTTAAATTTGTTAAACTACTACAACCAATCATGTGACCTGAAATTAGTTGAGAGTATTAAATCCATGAGCTTTATCTTACGTGTTTTACACAACAAAGCAATGATATTGGAGCATATACAATTTAATTAACCTACCATCGTCCAACAATAAATCAAAGTATAAAATTAAACAATTTAATTATAAAGGATAATTATCTCTCATTACTTTTAGTTAATAAGGTAATAGTTAAAGACAATTTGATAATAAAATGAGTTTACTTTCCCCATAACTTATATATTTTAATTTTATTAAAGAGACTAGGAAAAATTCTATTGCTCTTAAATTCTTAAATTCCATATGAATTTAACTTTTTTTATATCGAAGAATTTGCATGTATTATTTTTTAAACGTTTATTAGACCTATTGCATTTTCTAACAGTTGGTTCTGTCGCCCGTTAAAGTGTAATCTAGAACATGATCCCAATAACAAAAACCCCTTCCAAAGCTTCTACTAAAAGCCTAAAGAACCTAATGAGCCAATCTTTTATTCAAGTGAGCTCATCCCCTACTCATGTGAGTTCGTCTACTTCAAAGAACACCCCTTCAAAGCCCACAACTGAACAGTCAGTAAAAGCTTAAAAATAGAAACCTTTTCAAAGCACTATTTTGAAAAGAACGTTTTCAAAAAATGTTGACAATTAAAAATGTGTTTTACAACCCATATCCTTTTACAATGATCAATTCAACAATGTTTTTCCAAAAAGATGGCATAATATATAAGCCTTGGGACTTATCCACAACCCAAAATTATTATATGCATATCCTTAAAGAAATTGAACATGTAAAAATCAGGCATCATTATGTTGAACTTGACAGAACTTGTAGGAGGAAGTTCAAAACAAGGAGGGAGCCTCCCGAGAGTCTCTTCTTCCTTTCTTTATTCTTTGTTCTTACTCTCCTTAAAGCTTGAACGTCCCTTCCTTCTTTCTAAAGTCTCGGCCTAGTACCCTAAAGTCCCTAAAGCTTTCTCAAAGCCCCTCAAAATCAAAAGCTTCCTACAAAGCTTTGTGTTTGTAACAAATTATTACTACTATTATTTTTATCATTATTATTACTTATTTTTTTTATTTTTATTTTTATTTATTTTTATTTTTTTCATCACTATTATCTTGTCACATTTACATGTGGGTCTACTAGAAACAGCTTCTCTACGATATAGAAATAAGGCTGCGTACTATCAGACCTCCCCAAACCCTACTTCATTGCGGAACTTTGGGGTATGATGATGACGACCTTCTTTGAGTAAAACTCTTTGTATTTGAGCCTTCTTTTCTTTTCTTTTCTTTTCTTCTTCAAAATCTTTAAATCTCCTATAATGCTTCACATGTTTTGAGAAACATTTATTTGAAAGTTTAACGTGAGTTTATTTGCACTCATTTACTTTTGTGCAAAACTTGTAGTGGACTAGCTCTGCTGCCTGCCAAGCTTTTATATTTGCATTAATATTTGATATTTGCTCTTTATATTGGCATATTGCATCTTGTAGCGGTCAGTTCTACCGCCCATCAAGGTGTAATATTATTTATTTATTTGCTTTAATATTTGTGTTCTTATCTATGTTGAGTGTTATAACCTATAGCGATAAGCTTTGCTGCCCATTATGTTATGATATTCAATACTTGCTTCTATTTGCTTTAATTTTCTTTGATATTTGTCCATATTTCCTTCTATATGCTTAAATATTAGCATATATTTTCTTTTAATGCTTTATTCATGTCGTGTATTAGATTTATGAAATCAATTTACCAAGACCTAGAAAAAGAAATAAAATTTTTAAAACAACAATAACAATAACAACAAATCGTAGAAATCTTAAAAGTTTTTACAATAACCAGGATTTGAGATATTTGTCTTGCTTTTATTAGAACAATTGGATTTTGCATAATAGGCTAATTGAAAGAACAAAAAGAAAATTGAACATTTGCAAAGAGCACTTGATCCTCTTAAATAGACCTTATGTATCTACTTATAATTTACCAATTTTGAGCCCTAAGACTTTCGTTTTCTTAAAGTGAGCCTTTGATGTGTGATTTTGGTGAGTTCCTTTAAAATCCTTAAAGTTTATCCTTAATCATCCTTAGAGCCTTCAAAGCTTCCTACTTGTTCCCTCTTAGTTGATCCTCTTGTTACCAAGTCTAAGTGAAATATGTAATAAATAAATGGCTCAAAAATAGAAATAAAAAATTGAGTTGATTGATTATAAATTATAATAAAAAAAAAAGAAATAAAATAAATCCATTCAATTGATAATGAATTATAATAAAATACATACACACTAACTAAAAGTAATATTTTAAATTTTATCTAATACATATTGAAAAAAAACAAGTTAATTATTTCTTATTTAACATGTTTTTATCAATTATAAAGGACCAATAAATTAAAACTCATACAAATGATGCATATAATTATTACTAGTGTTGGCAGCTTAGATTAGGCTCAATCTGATTTAGTACAATCTAAAATCAATGGGTGAGTCTAAAATCAATAGGTGAGTTGGTTGAGCTTCAAACTAGATTCGAATTCAATAACACTAATTAAAGTGACATCATTTTATTAAATTAAGAATTTTATATAATTTTTGACCCTAACATTCAATTAAGCGTCGAACTATCTTAAAGGCAACCTAAGTTCAAATTTAAATGATGAATCTCAAGTTCGATTATACTTTAAGTTAGGCTTAGACCCTTACCCAAATCAGCCAGCCCGAGTACTATGCCAGTATTCTAATTACTACAAGTTAGGATAAATTATATGGAGTGGGTAGATAATCAGTATCCTGGCAACTACTAACTGTTGCCTTTATTTGAATTCCACTACGAATAGATAAATCATGTATGCTAATGCTAAATGTATTAACTACATGCTTACACCGTGTTTTCATATTAATTATTTATTTTATCCACTTTTTTGTAATCATCAGGTGAAAGTTACAAAAAGTAAACGGCCAGGAACACGACAAAGATCTCAAGATGCTGTAACTATTTGACGAGGCCCACCAATCAAAACCTACTCTTTTCACTTTCAACGATTGTTCTTTATGAGACGGCTCTGTTTGACCAATAAGACAGAACAACCAACAGCTGGGCTGTCCTCTCCTCCTAGCTTGTTTCATTATTACAGCCACAGCTGTATTAACCATAGGTTCCTGTCGTGAAGTAAACCACAACACCAAGGGTAAACTATCTAATTTCATAGGACTTGATGCGTGTCAGTGTCACATCAATGATCAATCCCCATACCCCACCATGACGTGCGGCTGTGATCTTTTTAACCTATCCTGTCCTTAAAGTTCCCATTCGCCGATAAGCCCTCGTCTCTGACATCAGACAACCCTCTTCTCGTCTCACTTCTTCGACCATGGAACTACCTTAACTCTTCACAAGGCTTAGATAAGCACTCAAAGTTTGAAACTTTGATTCAAAGCTTCAACAAAAATGGTGTCTTTAGAAGATTCTCCGTCACATTACTCTTCAAATCGATTCCCTTTAACGGGAAACTGCAGCTTATACAGCTCCACTACCAAAACTAGCCGCAACATTGGCCGGTCCATGAGGACTAGACGGTCTAATCTCTACGAAAACGACGACGTCAGCTTCAGCTCTTCTACTTCAGTTCCCGATAACTCGACAACATACTTGTCGGAGAACCTTACAGACTCGGTCATCGACGTAAGACTGGATGAACTGGCGTCAAAAACCAACAACACCAGTAGCTACAAGTCGGGTAAGTCTTCTCCTTCTTTCACGGAGGATGAGTTTCTCGATATCTCGCAAGCGTTCAGCGGTTTTTCAGTGTGTAGCAGCGATATCTCGGGAGAGCTCCAATTTCTAGCGAGCTTGCCGCTGCCGGAAAATGTACCCAGTGAACAATCTGAAGTAGAGCCATGCATGGGGTTTCTACAGCGAGAGAGCTTCTCGACAGAGATAATTGAGAGCATCTCGCCGGAGGATCTGCAGCCCACGGTGAAGATCTGCATAGACGGGCTACGGTCGCCGTCCACTGCCATCAAGAGATCCGCCGCGGCGAAGCTTCGATTACTGGCGAAGAACCGGTCGGATAACCGTGCGTTGATCGGAGAATCAGGGGCCATTCAGACGTTAATCCCACTTCTTCGCTGCAACGATCCGTGGACCCAAGAGCACGCGGTCACAGCGATGTTGAATCTCTCACTTCATGAGGGAAACAAGGAGTTGATGACCAACGCTGGTGCGATAAAGTCTCTGATTTATGTGTTGAAGACCGGGACTGAGACGTCGAAGCAAAACGCGGCATGTGCATTGCTTAATTTGGCTTTGGTTGAAGATAACAAGATGTCAATAGGGGTAAGCGGGGCAATCCCTCCTTTGGTTTCTCTGTTGATTAATGGTTCTATCAGAGGCAAAAAAGACGCGTTGACAACCCTTTACAAGTTGTGTTCGATACGGTCGAATAAAGAGAGGGCGGTGAGTGCCGGTGCAGTGAAGCCGCTTGTTAGGATGGTGGCGGAGCAAGGCGTGGGAATGGCAGAGAAGGCAATGGTGGTTTTGAGTAGTCTGGCGGCCATCAAGGAGGGTAGGGTGGCGATTGTCGAGAATGGTGGAATCGCTGCTTTTGTTGAGGCTACTGAAGATGGTTCTGATAAAGGAAAGGAATTTGCTGTGCTTACATTGTTGCAACTGTGTGCTGATAATGTTAGAAATCGAGGGTTGCTTGTGAAGGAAGGTGGGATTCCTCCTCTTGTTGCACTTTCGCAAACTGGAAGTGTTCGTGCAAAGCATAAGGTTGGTGAAAAGTGGTAACTTTGTATTTGTCCATTGATTTAGAATTTAGAGTCGGTGAAGTTTTGATGGGGTTTGATCGCTTGTTGTTGCTTGCAGGCTGAGAGGCTTCTTGGGTACTTGAGGGAGTCAAGGCAAGAGGCTTCATCTTCCACTCCTTAATCTCGTGGTTTACGCTATAATCTTTGAAGTTACGAAGCATCAGGTTTTTCGTTGTACAGTGTGGCTGATGAATGTGGGAGAGAATGTTTAAGATTACGATTCAGGAGTTCAGTGAAAAAGAGACCGACTTATCATATTGTACGGTGTAATCTAGCTTCTGGGATCTTGTTGTTGTTGTTGCATGATTTTTTTTATATCTATACGTTATGTACGTACGTTCACTCAGTACTCTGATTGATACGACAGTTCGATCTCCCCAAAAAAACTACGATTTTGACTATTAAGCAGCTCTGATGAGAGTAGATCTCCCGTCCCACTTTCCTTGTGCCCTATGTCTCATAAACTATCCTAACCATTTATTAAATTATCCCAACTATTTATTTCCTGTGCCACTTGTTTTATGCCTTTTGTGTCATATAGTATCCCAACCATTTACTCCCTCGTACTTAAAATAAATATCGTTTTAGAGAGATATATATTTATTAAAAAAGCTAGTAAAATGTTTGATATACCTTTATTATTTACATGTTGAATTGTCTTAAAAATGTAATCTGTATAATTAGGATGTAAGAGAAATTAAAGGGTAATTTTAGAAATAAAATTATAAACATGCTTGAAAAATCGTAAACGATACTTATTTTAAATAATTAAAATCTCTCTAAAACGACACTTATATTGAATAGGAGAGATTATTTCTTATGCCACTTGAAGCCGCTCAGACATAATAATTTAGAACTTTTATATACTCCAATTTTAAATCTTCATTTATTTTTGTATATTTTTATAGGTATAGTATTGATACCATAATATTAGTCAATATAGAGTATCATATTAGATAAATTTTAAATTTTATAAAATTACAAAATATTTTGTTAATATATTATGTTATATAATTTTTTTACTTTACTTCAATCGTATTTTAAGAAATCATAATAATATAAATTTGATATAATAAATGCTTCTTTATTTTTATTAATATTATTTTCACTTATTTCTTGTAAATGAAAATAAATTTAGTTTCAAATATTATCTTTACATGTTTCAAAAGTTATTATAACATTTTTCACATGTGTGTATCCATATAAAATATATAAAATTTGAAAATATTAAATATAGTTATAATAAACTAATATAAATTATAGGCAATTTTATCATTTTTATGTAAAAGTAATTATTATTTTATAGAGGAGAAATTTTGAGTTTTTTCAATTTAGTCCTAAATTTTTTTAAAATGTATAATTTTGATTTGTATTTGAATGTAAACGTTTTAACTAAAATGTCAACTGCATGTTAATATGTCTTAGTGATGATTGAAAGTAAACTTCTGTCAGGATTATGGTTTCACAGATGCCTAATGTGACATTATCTTTTAAAAATTATGTTTATACGTTATATATAAACCAGACAAGGACTTCATGTTACCATAAGTTCACTCGACCTTACCAATTACGTAGTCGTGTATGTGCCCGTGTGAGAAGATATGAAAATGAGAGTTTGAAATTTCGAAAGCACTGAATCATGAAGTTGATGTCTTTGACTATTACTTATCATCACTCTGTTCTTCTGCATGTCCTTATCTTCTTATCAAACTACAGATTAAGATTAGCAACAGCAAATCTCTATCAGATTTCGTTCCATGTTAATTAGGCACAATTAAAGCTCTAATTAAAATACGAACTTTCTCTGATGCCAAACAGATCTGTCAGCAACCTTCTTAATGGTTATGGACCCCAGGTTCTTCCGAGGTTTCGAATTCGTGTCTGCACAGCCGCATGATTACACGCCCAAGTCCGTAGGACCCTTACATTTGATTGTCTTTGGTGTAAAGTCGCTCACCATCTACACAGCTAGGTTTTGTTTATTTATGTATTTTCTCACCCGACGAAGGCCCACCAACCCATTAAAGCCTCCACAGTGTTTTTGCCTACCAGACATGGCATACAGCTTCTCTCTTCTTCTTTTTCCTCTCCTTTTTCCATGTTCTTTGTCGTTGCTCACCTTGCATTAGCTGGCAAGAGCAGGTATGTCCTTTGTCTTCATCTTTGAATAGTCGCTATCTCCAAAGTCAGTACTGTGATGTGATGAGTACAAGTGTGGGTTCCCCTTAGCAGATGATGCTGGTTTTTCATGATTTCTGGTGGCTTAGAGACATCATATGAGTTTTAATGCTGAAGCAATTTGTCTACTCTTCTCTAACGTTTGAACGACGTTGGCGGTTGACTCGGTAATAATACATTGCTGTCGGAATTCAGAGGATTGAAAACGACGGCTGAGTTAAAACCATTGATGTGCTGATGGAAAGCTTAAAAAGTCCTAGATTGAAAATAAATTAGAAATATAGTGACTGATATATAAATATATCATTTATAATCTAAGGCATTAGACGAGTTAGGTTGCAGACTTTTTAATATAGTAGCAGACAGATACTGCACAAATGTGCAATGATAATCCATGAGTATAATGACCACTAATTTAAAATTAAGGAATATATATATATACATATGTTATGTATATATAATATTATGTAATTTAAAATTTGGTGTAATATAATTTGAAAATGCATAATAACAAAGAAATTAAAAAGATAAATGGATGAAATATCTGACCGAATATTGTGAAATTTATATAGAAGACAAGATAAAATAGTTTGGTAATTGCGATATATGAAAAACTTTAAAATTTTAAGGGAATTGGAGAGTATTTATGAATATATTATGTTATTAATGGTTAAAGAATATTGTTAAATATTAAAATATGTGGAAAAAATAAATTTGTGAATTTGGAAAAATTATTATGCATGAAAATAAGTTAAACTATAAAAGTTAGAATATTTAAAATGAATTAATAAAAATAGTTAGTAAAAATAAGGAATAAAAATCACACTCGAGACTAAAACTAATAAGTTTAAAATGAATTAGCAAAAATAGTTAGTAAAAATAACGAATAAAACAATAAGATAAAACAATCAAGTCACATTATGAGTCATTGAAACTAATAAGTTTAAAATGAATTAATAAACATAGTTAGTAAAAATAAGGAATAAAAAATGAGATTAAAAAAATGTCACAGCTCGTGATTGAAATTTAAATTCCTAAAACTAACCTAATCGTTTACTATTTCTAATTGAGCAGCACAACCAAATATCACGTCTATTCACTGTAGCTTCTTCTTCTTTGACCTAAAACTCCTTTTTCGGTGATTCCTGCGACTTCCTCTTGTCTGCCACCGGCTTCTTTGGTCGCCTCGGCTTCTCCAACATCTGCTCCAACAAGTCGTTTACCATCAGTTTGTTGGTGAGATACCTAGTAACTTCCATTAAAACTAAAAAATCTGTCATTTTTCAGTTTGTTTCTGACATTTGTAGAGGGACAAACTTCATTGCTATTGTGATGTTAGTATAACATGTTGAATTAGACAAGGTATCATTTGGGTTTATGAGGGGGAATCTTTTTTTTAATTATCTTCTTTGTTTTAATCATTTGCTTTATAATTATTTCTTAAACAATTGATTGATAAGAAACATTTTAGGAGTTTGGGACGTATCGTAGAAAAACAAACTTATGTTTTAACGACTCACACGTATATTTACACCGTGACCTTGATTACTACTTAAGTTATGCCTCATGTGAGATTCTTGACATCTTCATCTTCTCAACCGGATGATATGCTTATTTTAGGTAATCTTTCTCTTCAATTTGACAGTTGTGAGAGCCAGTTAAGGTATGCAACTTTAAAGGATCATGCAATTATGCCAAACAAATTTATTGATCATGGAGCTATTATTGAATTAAGAATAGCAGACCGAGTGAATGAATTGTTCCATAGCATAGGATGGGATAGATTTGCTGAATTTAGAAAAAAAAATCATACGTCAAATTAACTTTAGAACTTTTGACTACTTTACAGTTGATCTTTAACGAAGATGGCATTGTGAATAATATAATATTTAGATTGATGAATATGTCATATGTTATTACTTTAGATGTACTGAATAGTATATTTGGATTTTCACATAGTGATTTATGCGACTCCCATGATGATTTTAGGCCTACAGAATTTTGGAATGAAATTACTAATTCAAGAAATATTTTTTCTCCAAATAGGTCTAAATCATCTGCTTTAGTGGACCCTAGCCTTCGTTATCTTCATAAGTTTTTAACTTCTACATTATTCGGCAGAGGAAATAGCCAAGATGTAGTCTCTAAAGCAGAATTGTTTGTGTTGTGGTGTATGGTGCATGCTAAACAGTTTAATCCTAGTAAGTGGTTAAGTATGCATCTAATGGATGTGGCTAAATCTAGAACCAGAAAAATAGTAGTTAGAGCTTTTGTCACTCAAATTGCAAAGCATCTTGATTTACTAACTGAGAGAACATTTATGCAGTTAGTGTCAGGGAACATTAGTTTAGACTTGCAATCGTTGGTGTGTATAAAGATTGTTAGGCGATAAGATAATCGTTATGCTCTTGTTAATGACGACACAGTAGAAGCTTCAAGTAGTAAGCGTAGTCGTGCCGCAGTAGCTAAAGGTACACAAGGGGATGATATTTTGCCACCTGAAGCTACACGTTGGAACATTGCATCTAATTCTATTGAATATTAATCATTGCTCAACTAACTTATTGTATTTGAACGGCAAACGAATGATATATTCGACAAGATTGAGGCTAGCGTAGTGGAGATGAGGAATTTCCTAAGAAATTTAAATCCTTGTTCCAAACACCGTCCACCTTCATTTTAGTATTATATTTCTATCTTTTTCTTTTTATTATTTTGACTGTTTGTACATTACATGTTTGTTTTCTTGTTTAATAGTTAGAGATGTTTGGTTATTAAATGAACTTGGCCAGGATTATAAATACATAATATGAGTGAATTAATATATTTGCTTGCTTAAATTGATTGACTTGGATTTCAATTGAAAGTTTATTAGCTTGTTGTGATAGATAAATGAAACCTTCTTTCGGTAAAAATTTGAGCCTTTTTAGATATTATATACCAATTAAAAGTATTCATTGCTGAGAGTATTCTTTCATGGTTAAACAAATCTAGAACTTGCTTGCAAATACTAGTCGAGATTACATAATCTTATGCAAACGTTGAAGTGATGCAGACATTTAAGATTTATCCTGATAGCTTAAAAAGCCACCATGATACTATCCTTAGCGAGCTCCTTTGAGCTTAGATGAAACCTTTTTTGATTATAACTCAAAATATGAGCCTTGGCCTTGATTGTTTATCTCTTTCAATTACATCCGCCACAAGGGCAAGTTGAGCATTAAAAAGGTATAATAATCAACTGTAGGGAAAAATTGTGGACCCTTTTTGAACTTATGTCGTTGTAAATTGGGAAAAAAACTTATCAAGTAAAGAAATAGAAAAATGAAGAAAAGAAAAAAAGAAAGAGAGGCTGAAAATGCAAAGGAAACCAGAGAAAAAAGAAAATAGCAAGAGAAAAAACAAAATGAAAAGAAAGGGGAGAAGGGAAAAGTAAGAGAAATTGGTAGGGTTAAGTTTGTAATTGAAAAGGAAAAATTGTATGTTTTATGTTTTATTGGTTTGCATCATTTTAAATGTTAAGTTAGTCCTATGGTTTACAGCTTGGTTTATCTTTTTCCCTACCTTTATCTTGGCCCCATTATAACCAAAATAAAGACCTTGAGATTAATGTTTCTGTTAGATATTTAGTAATGAAGATTGGATTAATAAGTAAGCTTATGGTAGATGCTTAACTTGAAATGAATAATGAATGAATATTTATGACCTTTGAATGCTTGAGAGAATGGAAAGTGGACTGAGTGTCTATCACACTTATTAGTAGTCTTTCAGTTGACGTACTTGTTAATTATGATTATGCATGCGAAGAATAGTTTGTTCACGAATTATTATGAGTTTCAAAATCTTAGGTTGTGTTTATTGAATTGATCTTTGACATCTTTAATTATTAAATGAGAAAATTAATTTGTCATTATTAATTTGATTTTTTGTTTGTGTTTTCATGGATTAGTGTTTTTGGTTTTGGTTGGGTACAATTATAGTTTAAGTATTGAGGTAATGTTGTCGTTAATTTTATCTAATTTGGCTTCTTTTATATGTTTAAATTTGTATAAATCTTAATGATATTATTTTGTGAAGGATGGATGAAGGGCTATTAATCTTCACTCATTTCATCAGGTTTGGAGACACAGACGAGATGCAGAGAAAGGAAGAAGAGAAGGAAATCAAAGAGAGTCGGTGAAGAAGAAAGAGTTTTGATAATTAATATATATGTTTTATATATGCATATGTGATTTCAAATTTATTTTTTTGTTCTGTAGAAATGTTTTATTTGTAAGTGGAAATTTTTTCTTCTTAAATAGTTTTAGTTTGTTATGTGATTGTAGATTTTGATGTTTATGTAGTATTTGATGTCATTGTGGTCAAGGTTTTACCTTAATGTTTATGATTAATTAATAGTCTTCATGTAGTTTTAGCACAAGATAAAATCAAAATAGTTGATCTTATGGTTAATTTAATATTAATAAACTTTTTAAGTTTGACACAGTGATAGGTAGCAAAAAGGTGAGAATGGTTTGGATATTGCGAAGAAGGGATAATAATATTCTAGGGTTAGAATAATAAAAAGTTGATAGAGTAATCAAAGAAAATGAATAGATCATAGTCGCTATATAATTCTTGCGTTTAGTGTCATACTTCCATCAAGTATTTAAAGTAGATATTGATTGTTTGTGTTACAGTAATGCTAAGTAGTTATTTAATTTATATTTGTATAATAATATTGTAAAAAGAACAGGTTAGTTTGGGATATGAGGCACATTTCTTAGTGAAAAAGGGTTGCATATAAAATAATAGAAGTTTAAGACAGAAAAGGTAAATTTTGAGTTTGTTGTATACAGTTTCGAATTGTCACCAGAACAAGGTAAAAGAAAATATCTAACAAGGTTTCATTTGTCTATAAATAATTAAATCGTATTTAATATTAAGAGGATTGTTCAAATCAGACTAACATTTTCATCCTTTAAATTGTATGGCCAAATTTTTTATCATGTTGTTGCTATAGTCACAGGAATCAACTTAAGAAACATCCGATAGGAATTAAAATGCAAGAGAAAAGAAGGCATGTTAAAAGAAAGCAAATAAACAAATAAAGAAAATGATTTCTTTTGATATGTTGAAATTTGTATGAATTTAGAAGTAATTATTTATGAATATGGATGAGTTTAATAAAGAGAATTGTCTCATGGCACAACTAGTGAGTTTAATAAAGAGAATTGTCTCATGGCATAACCAAGTCACGATTATGAATCAAGTCACAAAATGTTAGTGACGGTTGTCATTTAACAACAAAAAACCACCATTTAGGTATACACAATTTTGAAATTCAAGAAAAGAGGAAATTAAAGCACAAAATTTAGAAAAGTTACATGCTTACATTGTATGAGGAACTATGAAAAAAGTATATGAAAATTTGAATTTTTTGTTGCTGCCATCAACATCTGCATTGGAGGCTGGAGTGGGTTTAGTGTCGCTGAATCTTTTGTGAAGACATATCTTCTAAACAACAATATCTTCTAAAAATATAAAAAATCAAAATATATTAGCCATAGAGTATAAAAGTGAACATTTTTTTGGTAAAAATGCTAAGTAAATAAATTACAGATGATAATATAATTCATGAAAAAAGAAGTTCACATAGTTTGATAAAGATAAAAATGCAAAAATTGATTAAATAAATAATGATAAATACTTGAAATAGGTGTTGGTGTAATGTCAGCATTGTTGTTTTGATCATCATTTGAAATGTCATCATCTTTTCCAATTGAAGTTAAAACCTTTTGTAATTCAGCATCATCAGTTTCACGATAATAGATAATAGTGAACCGTTGTCTTTCATCTAGTGAGTGGATGTGAACAGGTTTGATATGAAGAAGAAATGTCTTGGTTTTCAATTTTGCATATACCTTTTCTAGAGGAAGTTTGATACTTGTTATGGGAAGGCAAAAATGTAAATCGTTAATCATATGATAAAGATATCATAATTCTTGTTATATTAACTGTAAATCTTTCTGTAATAAGTAAAAAATAAATAAACTGGTGGTAAAATTGCATTGCTTCAATTGTACAAAAATTCAAGAGGTTTTCACCAAGTTTGCCAAAAATAGAAGCTGTGATAGTTCCTGTTTCGTCAATTAAATCAACATCATAATGGAATTTACATTTGCAAACAAAAGTTAATGAGAATATCTAAAAATTTATTTACTGAAAAATTGTTATGAAAGAAAAAAATAGATTAAAATCAAAAAATTCGAAATGCCTAACGGGCGTGACATGTTAAATCACTCCCGTAAGACGGTCTCACGGGTGTGACTTAACATATCGCACTCGTGACATACAACAAATTAACTTGCTAATATTGAAAAAAAAAAAGTTCCTAACAAATACACTGAATCACAAGAAAAGGCAAAAAATTGAAAAGAAAAAGGGAAAAAGAAATGCCTAAGTTCAGCTGGGAGTTTCTCCCTACAAGAATTACAAGTGAACGTAATTCCATATGTAGATGCTGTTGAGTGAAAAAAACTTTTTGTAAGTCATATACTAGTACTTTTGCAAAATCTGTTGAAAGGAAATATGAGCTTTAATTCATGCTATTTGCAAATATATAGATAGATTTTTGTTAGAAATATTAATATCAAATAGACAATGTGAGCAGAAAGCTTATATAAGAATATAAAATATATTTACCTTACTGGTGGACTTTAAGAAGATGAATTTAATAATTTTTTGATGAGATCTAAAAGATGCATCAGGATTATATCTCAAATAAGCTTGTTGGTTAATAAGATTTTTGAGCCCCTTATTATTTCGTTATGCCCTGGAAAATAATAATTATAAATATAAAAGCATTAAAATATTCTAAAATTTTATATAATTTTAATTGTTGTTAGAGTAAAGATAAAAAATGTGGCAATACTAATTTTTAAGATCTGCAACTTTTTGTATTATGGATCAATAAAAATTGCGGAGTCAAACAATGTGGATAATGCAACCCCTAAAAATACTTCAATTTTAAGGCAAGAATAAAATAGAAGGATAAATAAAAAATGTAAAAGCTTGATGAACAAAAAACAAAATTACCATTATAAAAGTTAACTTTTAGCCTGCGACACACAATTATCGGATAAGTATGTAAGGATTCAATAATTTGTTAGCCCTTATTAGTAACAAAAGCATTCTAGATTGACAATATAACTGCTTGTTGCCTAATCAAAAGGAAAATGTCAGAAAAAAGAACTCGTCTCAGGATTTAATAGCTGTAGAGAATAATGGAGAATGTAACATACTGTTTGTTGGCAAGAACAAATTTTTGGACAGTTGAAAGTTTGTCATCTTTGCTGATTTCTTTCTAATCCAAGACTTCAAAACCCCACCCAAAATATCTATCATATGTTAAAGATAAATATTATTATCTATAATAGGAAAAAAGTCAAAGTACTATAAAGAAATAAATAAAGGATCTAACCGACTGATTTTTCCTTGTAGTTCATATAGTTGATAAGATTCTTAAAAGATGTATAGTTGAATTTCATGGGGATGATACTGTCATCATCTGTTATAGCTGCAACAATAGTGCAACTTGTAATTATTCGTTGTATTTTTAAGTCTTCAGTTTGGTACGGAGGTGGAATTGGCTTCACAATGGCATTACAAATGATATATTTCTTATACGGGTGCAAAATATGGCTCATTCGTTGGATATCATTGTTAAAGATAACAACTTCAACTTGTGATCCATGTTAATAATAAATTTAAAGAAAAGGGAAGATTTTTAATGAAGAAAGTATAGCTGTTATACCTCATAATAAAAAAAGATAAACTTTTGTCTCTTTGATGGCATACCTGGTGATGTAACAATATGTTGTTTTTCTTAGACAATAATTTCACATGACCACCTTTGAGCACCAGGTAAAATGTCCTTGATCAATAAATGATTTTCCATCTTGAAAATAATTATTTAATAAAATAATCAGAATTTATATATATATATATATATGAAGTGAAATTAGATAAACTTGGACAAAACAATTCATATACCATTTAATAGTTTTATACTTTATAATTTGACTTATTAGAAAATTTCTTGAAATAATCAAAACTTTAACTGATTCAGGAATCCGAGCTCTTGACAAAGCCACATATAGTTGTCCATGTAAGAATACAAGCTATCGGAGATAAATTCCTCCGTATCATAAAGGGAAACGAATACAAATGGTGGATAAAAAAAGAGCCAACTCTTGTTTAGTGAAACAGAGAAGATGTGATGGTTCAATATATGGCTTTATAGTTTTGTGCTGGAGGAAGGTGTTTATAATTGTACAGAGAAGGAAACATTTGTATGGTTAGAAAAGAAAATATACAAGTCACAATCATACAACGATAAAAATTTAAACAGTTTATCATATATTTTTCAAAACATAATAACAAGAAAGATTGACAGGATAAAATGTGACACAACTCAACTTTGTTAAAAAGTTCATGTAAGTGATGATTGGGATTTTCATAGAACAATTGATGAAAAAGATATAAAATAGTTCCATTATATATTTTACACAACATGATAATAATGAATAAAGCATTAACAGGATATAATGCGACAGATGTAATATCTGTTGTCAACTCTATTAGCAAGTTGATGCAAGTAAAACGATATAAACATGAATGTTATGGGCGTGACATGTTAAGTTACACCCGTGAGACCTTCTCTTCTTGTGACTTAACACGTCACACAAGTGACACATTTTTTATAGAAAATTTTCATTTGAAATTAAAATTAACATCTGTAAGCAACAACATATAGAAAACAACTCTATTATATATTTTTACACAAGATACTAACAAAAAATGAAGAATCATCATAACATAATGTGATAAATCCTCTTCTGAAATGTTTTAAGTGCATATAATTACTAAATTGATAACAAAAATTAATAAACCAAACAACGTATGATGAAGGGAGGAAGAACTTACAGATGGTGGCCAACTCTTGTTTACTGAAATAGGAAAGATATGTTGCCTTGAATATATGGCTTTTTATAGTTTGGAGATGGAAGAACGTGCTCTGAGAAGAGAAGGAAACATTTGTATGGTTAGAGAAGAAAGGATACGGACATGGTTTGATTGACAAATATTCAGAAAACAAATAATGATCTTATCTCATCCTTTAATTAAGCCTAATCTCTGATTGGAGGCTACAATATTCTTTATAACAAGGTAGATTATTTATAATAGGGTGAGAAAGTGATGAAAAGTACGGCGGGACTAAATTGACAGCAGAAAGTCAGATTATCATTAAAAAAAATTATTTCTCAAGTGCCGACTAAAGATTATTGTTTGCTTTTATGTCCATCACATTGTCACATATAATAAATAATGAGTTAAAATGCGAGGCTCTAAATTGAAGCGTATCGTAATAAAATTTGAAATTGATTCTAAATTTAACATCAATCAAAATCTAATGTAATATAATAAATTTTGCAGTTAATAATTAAATTATACTTGTTTGGACGTAATACGTTTATTTCATTTATGGATCTTATTGGAATGTTCACTATTGCTCTGTTTGCATGAACATGTGATGTATAAAGAAAATCTATAACAACGTTTTAGTTGGTGATGATTAGATTTATTGATTTATTAATTAGAACCTATTACTATTAATTTTTTAAGGATAACAGTTATAGGTAGATACAAAATATAGTATAAGGTAAAAAATTGTTTAGCATCATCATATTTTTTTTAATTCAGAGCAACCAATTTGACTTTATTATTAAATAAAGTTTAAAGTGACGTGATTGAGAGTTGGAGTATTGCCAATTTTAAATACCTAGAGTGGAGGGACGATTAGTCATTTCATTTTAAATTAACTTTAGGTGAATTAATTCACAAGTACCAGTAACTATAAGTGAAATTGTGTTTTAATGCAATGGTATACAGATGATGAAAGGTGATAATAATTTCAGTTAAAATTAAAATAAAGAAGTCACAACCATGATAAAGGCGATGAAAATAATAATTAAATTTAAAATTAAAATAAGTCACAACCGTGACTTGGATGCCACCAATCGTGACTTAAATGGCCCTTATCGCGATCGTGACTTACCATGAACCATGAGTTTAAGAATGGTGACTCAATTAATTTTTTGCAATAAAGTATAATAAATGATAAATTATACATTATAAAAATTAATAATTATATATTAAAAAAGAACAACAAATTTTTAATATATTTTAAATGACCCAAATAATTTGTTTACATGACTAATTCTCTACAGTATGCTTATAATATGATTTATAGATTATAAATAAATTAAAATTACACATTAATTTCAAGAGCTATATCACAATTATGAAAGGTGAGTTAGATAGTAATTCTTTGCAAATATACTTACGATAAATTATAATTTACAGCTAATTAAAAATTACGTACTGATCTCAATAACTATGAAACTTTAAACGCTAATCAGTTTCATAATAATTTTAAAGATAATAAAATTTTAACACATATAACATAGACGTTGATACGCTTCTAATATGTTAAGTTGACGACTTCTAAAATGTTAATTAATTTATTAAAAAATTACACCATAATTAGATATTAATATGAAAAATTGTGAATTTTAATATCAAATAAGATATATTAATTTTTTAGAGCATTAAAATTTTTTTCTTCTAACTAAGTTAAGCATCAGACGCTAGTGGTCTTCTTTATTTTTTAAAATATAGATTTTTTCCATAATGCAAAACTTAAAAATTGTTGCTTTGTTAATGTAAAAACAGGCAAATAACAAGTACATCTTCTTATAGTAGACAAAAGAGTTGCATCAAATACGATACGAACAAGATTTTGCATTGTGCCTAACTTAACTCTTAGTTTAAAATCGATGTGATACGGACATGTGACGTCGCTTGAGATGAGGTTGTATGATAGACACAGAACCACCAAGTGGCGATCACATATTTGACTTATAAATGATCTTGTCATAAGGGCTTCTGTATAATTTTAGGAACAATAAGAAAGACTTGTTAGAGATATTAGATGTATAGATCTTTTTGGATAACAAAAACGTAGCGGTTATCGAAAGAAAGAAGATTATGGGGTCTACAGTTCTGCAATTTTAATTGACTCAATTATGGTGACACACTGTGGAATGAGAGTCAATGGAAATAAAGTTTTGTTGGTGACTGTTGCATAAGCGTTGATGTTTCGATGGTGCGTTCTAGCAATAGGTGATGCAAAGGAGATAGATCTTACATTGAATAGGTTAATTTGTGTTGAGCTTAAAGGATACTTGCTAATGGGCCCTATTTCTGAAGAAGCTAGGCGGGTTAAGGTAAGATACCATGGTTTGGTTGAGTTAGAATGTTCCGATATAGTAAATGAAAACTTAATGAACACGAGCCATCTTTAGCTATTGATTTCATGGACGAAGGGTGAAATCGAAGGGAGGAGACTTGCAAATGATTACGTAAATTATAGAATTCTAAAGATTCTTCAAAGTCTAATGAACACACCACCATGGTGATTGTAGAAAATTCAACAAATGGTCGAATACCCTATAATAACAATCAAGATTTGAATTATAAATTAATAAGAGATGACGTGATGACGTGTTATAAAAATAACAAAAAGAAGGTAAAAAGTGTAACATAAGTAGGCTAGTAGTAATAGGCTCATGCATGTTTAATAAGTCTAAAAAATGAGTATTTTTCATAAAGATGTTAAAAGTGAGATAAAATAAAAAAGAATTACACATATAAACAACAGGCATATAAATAACAATATTACTTTCCATAGATAAGAAAACAAAGATGATGGGTTGATTACAAAAGCTCTGTAAAGTTTAGACGGATAATAGTCGGTAACAATTTTCAATGTTGAAAAAAGTACATTTATGAAAGTTAAAGCAGACTTAAAAAAGCTTGACAAGATAAAAAGAGCAAATTATAAGAAAACATATGACAAAGTTAAATGAATTGACTGATCTAAATCTAATTAAAAGGTTTTTGATGAAAAACTATCAATTCACAATGTAGAAAAGACACCATAGCGTTTTTTTTATAAAATAATGGCTATACTTTTATGGGTTATCAACGGAGTGTTTGAAGAAACCAACATATTTACATAAAAAAGAAGTACAAATTGTTCACAGTTTTTTCACATGGTTGATATGGCGACTTCCAAAGTAAACGCAAAGAAGTGTGTGAATCTATAGAAATGAAAGCAAAAGATACAATTTTGATATGATTAATAATCAATTAAGAAGGATAAAATTTGAAATAGACAGACAATAAAAAATTATATATGGTCACTTACAGTTTTTGTGAACGGAACTTCCGATAATCTTGTTTAAGGAGAAAATCTTCAACCAGCAGTAGTAAAGGAAGAATAAATCTTTAGAACGAGTTTAGACGTAACAAATGCCAAAATGAAATTTAAAAAAGATATATGTAAACAATATCGTTGATAATTTCCATCAATTTTAAAGAATGAAAAAGTGCATAAAATGTAATTGGAGTTAAAAAATTACCAAAATAGGCCTGAAATTTTCATTGTGACCTACTACATAAGCAAACCCTTCTATAAGTTCAATGAAAAATTTATCTACTGTCAAGTTCTCAACATTTCAAAGAAAAAACCAAAAACATAAAGTAAGAGAAAATATCCGATAGACTGTGAAGCAATATTTGTTGTTCTTTATTTTGGAAAATACAACATTTATTTATAATGGATGAAATAAAAAAAGGATTGATTTTTTAAAAAGTATAAGACTAAGAAGCAGTACAAAAAGTGTTAGAAAATTTGATTGCATTCTCAATATTATAATAAAAATTATTGTTACATTACCGATAAATATGCTCTCTCCAAGAAAGAGAAGCCTTTAAATTTTTTGTAGCCAACTTAATGTTGTCACCTTTAGCTCTTAGGAACTGTTCAATACAAGCGTTGTTACAAATTTTTTTATATGATCAAGTAGAAAATAATGTTAATGGCAGTAGCTATTTTGTGTTCTATTGATATAATTTTGCTTCTTTATCCATAAAAAGATGAAATAGTAGAAAAAGAAAAAGATCTTACCGACTTTTGCGATAAAGGAGTTTGCTTAGTTAGATACTACATAACAACTTTGTTTTCTTGAATCGACTGGGGAAGATCTTTAAGCTGATATAACATTTCTTTGTTCCTCATTTTGAACAAGTAAAACAATACGAAAGGAAACACAGAAAATAAATATGGTGGAAGATTTCGTGAATGCAATTGCTGAGAAACAAAATTGAAAGAGGCATGTGTAAGAAAAAATCATAGCATATTAAATGTTTATTAAAAGCAAAATTAATTATTTTTAATTTTTGTTGCTAACAATCGAATAAATTTCATTACAACATATTTGTTAGAAAATTATGTTTTCTGACGTGATGCAGCGTAATTGTTGGGAATTTTATTTTATTTTACAAGATTAGCAAGTTAATGTTTTGAACAACCAAATAAATGAAGGAAAAGAATTGAAATATTGATGAGAACATTGTACGTCATAGGTGTGACAAGTTAAGTCATACCCGTGAGACCTTTTCACGGGAGCGACTTAACATGTCATGCCCGTGAAGCATTTAAAATTTATTTTTTTAATCTAACTTTGATTGTTATATCAATTAACATTTTTCAACATCAACATATGGAGTTTGACTTTGTTAATCTTAACTTTGCTTAAGTTTTTCTTTTTCTAACAAGTTTCTTGTACTAAAGAGTTAACCTAGATTCTTATCCAAATGATGGATAAGATAAACCTGCATGGCTTGATTTACTAAACACATTGTCTCTTGTTTATGTATTAGAGGAGATAGTCGGAGGAAATAAAATGTAGATCTGTTTAGCTCATAGCAATGGAGAAAAACTATGAAACAGAAAGTATGAAACTACCAAGGCGGGCTAGAGTTCTTAATCAATCAAACTAACCAAATAGAGTCCTTTATGCAGTCATTGCCGATAGAAATGAATGACTGAAGTTGTTGCATGATCCACACCTGTATTCACATACAATTACTCCCACAAGAACCAGTCATGCTATGCATCATTAGCAACATCTTCGGGTTCGGGTTTGGGTTTGGACTTCTTTCCTCCGCATAGGCTTGGCCGGAAGCCAACTTCTAACATTTTCTCTACCTCCTCGAATGGCATTCCTTTGGTCTCTGGCACAAACCTATAAATGAATAGTAGGCCGATGAAAGTAAAGGCTGCAAAGAGGAAAAAGGTTCCTCCAGCACCCAGAGCCTTGGTCAGACTTAAGTAGGACTGGCTCACTATGAGATTTGAAGTCCAGTTGGCCACTGCAGCAATCCCTCCACCAAGCCCTCTGTATCTCAATGGGTATATTTCTGAGTTCACTATCCATGGTATTGTACCAATTCCAGGTGCATAAGTTATAATGTAGAGTGC
This sequence comes from Erythroxylum areolatum, assembly GCA_024520975.1. NCBI lineage: Eukaryota > Viridiplantae > Streptophyta > Magnoliopsida > Malpighiales > Erythroxylaceae > Erythroxylum > Erythroxylum areolatum. The sequence continues at coordinate 8,715,240 of JANIJH010000223.1, forward strand.
CAGGAATACTACAGCGAGAAATCCGACTCTGCTCGGGCAACCATTATCGAAATAGACACGATTTTCTCCATGGCATATGCCTCTCATATTCTTGTTTGAAAGAAGACATGCTCCAGGATTAAGCTGATGACATTAAAAGGTAAATCATAAACTAAGGTATATACTTGCCATGAGAAATTACTGAATAAGGAAAAGTCGTCTTACTTGATTCTGTCCATCAGCACAGAAAGCACATTGTGCTTTCAAACATGACATGCAATTCCACTTTGATACGTCTGGAGTGGACAAATATTTTGCACATGTACCATTGCCGCCGAAGTGGGAAGTTTCGATTGCGCTAACCTTAGGAGCATGGATGCTAGCTTCCATGAACACAGTAGATAAGCTGACAAGGAAAATGATGATTCCAACCATGGAAATAAGCATTAACCTCCTCCGGCCATATCTGTCAACAAAGAACATACTAATGATGGTTCCAAGAGCATTTAGGCCAGAAGTAATCAGGGAAAGTGCCAAGGCCACTGATTTTGAAGCAAATCCTGCAAACTGAACAATGGTTGGGGCATAGTACATAACAGTGTTGATCCCTACAAACTGCTGTGCTACTTGAACTGTAACGCCTGCATAAAGAGCTCTTCGAACCACGGTATTTCCAAATGCATTCTTTAGTTTAGATATTATGTCATCCCCCAGAGCAGCTTCATCTGCCTTTTCGGCTTCGACTGATGATGCTAATGCCGTCATCTCTACTTCAACCTGTTCAGCTGGATATATTCTTTCTAAGACGCTCCTTGCCTCTTCTGTTCTCCCCTGAAAAAGTATAGAATGGCTTATCAGACAATTAGAAGTTCAACAACATTATACTGACAACGCATAGGCGGCCCAGGATGGGGACCAAACTGACTTAAATCAAGATGAAGCATTCAAGAAAGTTACTATTAGAAACCTGTCTGAAGAGCCATCTGGGAGATTCAGGGAGAGTCAACATCAATAAGAACTGAATAAAAGGTGGCACTCCAGCAACACCAAGCATCCAACGCCACGTCCCACGGGTCTGAAACATAGTTTTGGATAATATCAGAAACAGTACTTAGAGGAAATATAAGTAAATTAGAAAACAGATCCTTAATGCACCTTAGTGAAAGCAAGATTGATTAGGTAGGACAAGAACTGCCCTCCTGTGATCAGCAAGCCATTTGTGCTGACAAGAGCACCACGAATTCTTGCCGGTGAAGACTCAGAAATATAAAGAGGAGAGGTCATGGATGCCATTCCCACTCCCAAGCCAACAAGAAGTCTCCCTATAATAATGACCCAAGGAGCTGGAGAAACAGCCATAACTATTGCACCAAAGAAGAATACAACGTCAGCGCACATGATTGCTTTTCTTCTTCCAAACCTGTCATTGATGTATCCACCAATGGCCGCTCCAACAATGGCTCCTGCAACAGCCATACTCACAATAGTTTCCTGCATCGTTCCAAAAGAAACATCAAGCATTTCATTGCAGTAACAACACATACATTCGGCTGATGCAGAACCTGTTTCCATATTCGCTACCTGTAACCATGTTTTCCTGTTCACAGAGTCAAAATCCTCACGAATGTACAGCAGAGCACCAGAAATAACACCTGCGATTACAGATCATAAGAATCGTGTCAAGGTCTTTTAACAGACGACAAAAACTAGCTCTTAGAACTAAGCTGAAAAGTTCAAACTCTAAAAAGATATAGAAGTGGAAGATCAATTACCTGTGTCATAACCAAAAAGAAGTCCCCCAATGCCTGCGGAGAGTGCAAGCCTCATGATATAAGGAGTCCTCCATACTGTTCTCCAACATTCTGAAAATTCTGTCTTGTCAGATGGCACATGAATCCCTTCCACCATCTTGACAACTAAGTGTCCCCTTTCTCAGTATCTACACTACCCACAAGTTCATTTAACAACAAAGGGTAATGAAGAGAATTAAATGGATTAACCCGGCTCTATTTCCTTATTTATGTCATTCATTCTTATCTCTTGTTTGATGACACATTAAATACGCATTTACATATTATCAAATACAGCGAAATCACCTTAAATTCCATGTTCAGAGACGTGTATAAACGAACAGATGACAGTCCACTACTATGTGTCATTATCCAAGATCAGGTAATTAAAACACAAACAAATCGAACCAATAACATAAACCTGTTAAAACCAACATCAAGTGGCGAATACCCACTTCTATCCTGGTTACTACCCACCTAGTTTAAACTACAGAAAACATGGAGTAGTGAATAAAATACAGATTGCAATATAAACATTAATCTTGCGAACAAATGGGTTAACTGAAACATCAGAGTGACTGTTAACACCTTATACAAACAGCAAATGATGAAACCCAGAAAACGAATGATAGAAAAAAGCTTTTAACTTTGGAACTCACACACTTAGTTCTTCCCAAAGCAGCTCTGGTTGTGATTGCATGCAGGTGAAAAAACTCTTCTTTGTTTTAGAGTGTAACCAACCCAATTCAGGATAAAGAAACAAACCTTGTTCAAACACTTTAACATATATATAATCTCCACGAGACTGTCAGTACTCAGTACAGAGTTTGACGTTATCTAGGGAAGCTAAATCTTATCAAGAACCAGAAGTAAGTCGTTACCTATCAAAAAGTGATTACGTTTACCATATCAATAACATATTCCAAGCATCAAATGGCTGTATTTCAACTACTTTATTCGCATAGATCCTTTACTTTTATCATTGCGGTACTTTAATTTATCATCTTTAGGGTCAAAATAACGGCTCTCATATATTTTACTTATTTTTTATTTTTTATTTTTTAACTTTTAAAATTATAAAAAAAAGAGTTTATAGTTTTTAATTTTTAAAATATTAGTGATAGATTTAAATTAATTAAATTAGATTAATATTTGGTCGGTTCATATTTATTATTTATGTTTACAATTATTTTTAAACCAAAAGTATAAGAGGAAAAAAATAAAATTAAAAAATATATTAATTTTCAATATTAGAATTTTTTTAAATTAGTTAAAGTAGACAATTTTGTTTAAATTATAGATTTTTTAATTTTTATTTTTATATGAGAATTTAATTTGAAAATAAATATATTTTATTATTCTTATCTTTTTATTCATTAAATAAACAAAGTATATATGGATAGTTTCGTCTAATGTCTCTCTTTGTGCTTTCTTTGGTCCCATCTCACTTAGACGACAACATGCTTTCGTTATGACTATGTTCATGCTTTTGTTATGAATTCATTCAATAAGACCTATGTTCCTACGTGACATTGACCCTCAAGGGTGGTCGAGCTGATGAGTAGGAAGTATAGGATTAAAAAATTTCGTGTTCGAATTCTCCTACTTATACTCTTTTAATCGAGTCTGTTGTATAAGGCTTGTTTAATGCGAAATATTCAATTAGCATAATTCACAAACGATTGTATCAATCTAAAATTTTTTACTTATTACGTACCGAAAAAAGCAATTTCGTTTTACAAAAAGATAAGTGTATTGAATTTTTGAAGGATGAATAAGATTTTTTTTCAATCAAAAGTTTTTTTTTAAAATAAATGTTTGGCTGTAAAACAAAAAAGTACTTTTTAAAATAGATATAACTTTTTTAGCAACTAAAATATAACTTTTTAAGAAGCTAAAATTTGAAGCTTATCAAAAATGTACTTTTTTATGTAGATTTTTCAGATCAATTAATGAACCTATTTTTAGTCTCTTTTACTCTTATGTTTTACACATAATTCCCACAATACCTGCAAATATATTTTCACGTTTATTTTAAAATTTATATAATATTATTTAACTTTTTATATATTTTAATTTTAATTTTTAATATTAATTTTACTTATATTACAATTCATATAAAAGATTTGGTTAGATATATTTTTATTTATGTTTGATATGGTTTAAAATTATATAATAATTAATATATTATGCTTTGTATATCGTTTAATATATTTTAAATAATATTTATATGCATAAATAATTTTAATTATAAATAAAATATAGTTAAAATTAAAAATATTTTAATTTTTATATTACCTAATAATTTACTGTACAAAAATCTTTCAAAAAAATTTTAAATAACAACTAAACAATGACTTCTTAAAAAAAATCTTTTAAAAAAAGCTATCCTCGTAAAAGCTATACTGTATAACCCTATTCAAACAGTCCCTAAATCAAAAAAGGGTTTAGATAAAATCAAATATTTAGAACTAATGATTTCGAAATTTTAAACAAAACACAAAACCGATCAGTTCGATCAACCGGAGTGATTTTTAGTTCGATTTTTACTTTTAACCATATAAATAAAAACTGGCCGGTTTCTCCTAAGAAGAACCTGACGCCTTCGTTGCCCGAACCAGTATTCACACAAAGACGACAAAGAACCCAATCACAAGCATCAGACTTAAAAGCTAAACATTCAAGCTCACTTGCATTAAAACTCTATATCTAACACAACATTCAGCAATTTTTTACAATCCCTAAGCTCTGACTCGCTCCATGACGCGGGTGACGCAACTCCGACGGCAAAATATCCACTGAGGGTGTAGTTATAGAGAGAGAGTGTACAGATAAAACAGAGAGAAGATAGAGAAGAGAGAAGCCACCAATAATTAGTCAAATAGTCCGTAACTTTTTAAAAATATCAAATTTATGTATACCACAATACCATAAAGAAAAAAGATTATACTTAGAAAAAATAGTTATAAATAAGATGGAGATATAAATTTTAATTTTTATAATAGTGAAATATTAGTGTTTGTTGATCAAAATTTACAATGTTTTTATATTTTCTATTTTAATAAAATATGTTATTTTTAATTACTTTTATAATTTTTACATCTTATTTATTGTATGCCGATTTTATAGTGATTTAACGGTTAAATTTTTAAATCTTAAACATTTTCTTTGATCAGTTCAATATTCAGTTCGATTTTTAAGACAATATTTGTAAAATGGTATGTTCAAAAAATTTCTACCGATTTGACCAATTTAACTAAAAAATTTTTGAACCGTTTAATTTTTCGGTTTGTTTTTAATTTTTCAGTTCCATTTATTTTAGTAACTCTTTTCGTAAAAAACTGATCAGTTTATAAATTAACGAGTCAATTTTTGTAAATTAATAAAATTTTATAAACTAAAATAAATCAAATAACTTTCATTTAACAATATCTTTTTTCAATAAAATTTCAAATTTTTAGATCCTTTCAATCACATTTTTCTTTAATTTTATTTAATTTTTAGCCAATTTTATAACATACTATAAATCAAAGAGTCATTTAACCGAACCTATTTTTTCTTATAATTAGATTTAATTCAAAATTTGATCAAAATTTAGATAATATAAAATAAATTGAATTAAAATTCAAGTAATATTATTTTAATTAAATTAACTCCGATTAGTTCAAGTTAAAATAAATTAAATGTTTAAAATTAATTTAACTTAAATTTTAATTAACTTATAATTAATTTGATATTTTTGCTGTTCATATGCTAACTTAAAGTGGACGTCTACGAATGAATGCAAAAGAACAAGGAAGGAGACAAATAGGAGTAACCTGATTGGTTTCAACTCTTCACTTAAGGCTCTCATTTATAAGAAGTGTTGAATTCAAGTCACCAAAAAGGAGGGTAGAGGGAAATTTTCCTTGTAAATGATCCTCTAGAGCATGCTCTTTGGTCGGATCAATTACAAATGTCTCGCTGCCAATGTAAGAGTTGGAGTTACTAGAAAACCTGATGCTGAACAGAGCTAATAACCAATCAACTGTTGACCAATTAATATGTGATGATTCCTTGTAAGCAAAAGTATATTTACTATGTAGGAATATAAGAGATCTTAGAATTCCTTATTTACTTCCTTTAGAATTCTTAGAATGAGATGTTGGGGACTTGAGATTAGTCCAGCAAAAACTGCCATACATAATGTATATCAAAAACAACGAGTTAGGCCCACTCCAAGGTCAGGAAATTGGTATCCAACTGCATGGTTGTTGGGTCCATCCTATAGACTTCGAAGGAGAGAACAATCGTGTTATATACATACAAGTCGAGTGAGATCTTGACGCAAAAGGGCAAAAAAAGAAAAGTAGATTTAGTATAGTCTACACTTTTCTTCACAAGCAATAGAGATATATAGATATGGCACTGAACCAAAAGCTTCAAGTATGTATGTTTGTTACAGGATATGGAGACTAATGAAAAATGGGTCCACACCGTAATAAATAATAATGTTGCAGAAGTTCTTATTGGTATGGAGATGGAAGAGACGAGGGTGAGTAGGGTCTGAGAGGTAGCAGTAGCAGTCACCTAACTATGAGCCCACCTGGAGGCCATTCTGAAACTCTTTCAATGTTTGAGAATTGACAATGCATTGTAGATCATTATGTCATTGCCTACTTCATACATTTGGATAATGTCTCTGTCCGACCTCTCCTTGGACTCAAAAGATGGAACGCTTATTTTAGGCACCTCCACACTCCGGCCTGATATTATGTGAAGGAAGTAAATTACGGTTTGATCCCAATCAACTTCTAAAAAACAGTGACTCAATGCTCAATGCGCACAAGGATAAGGGGATCAGCTCTTCGTTTCTAAAAATAAATAGAAACAAGCCCTTAACAAGCTTTGTTTAAAGGAACCCAAACCTTAACCTTCAAAACGTTAAAAGCCCATTACTAACGTTGTAAAGTGTGCCACCAAGACATATGCCATGTCCTGTCTCGCTCGCTCGCTCTCTCGGCTTCGTCGTCCACCTTCAATTCAATTCGCTAAAAGGCCTTATAGACCCTTTTCGATTTCCCACTAAAACGGTTTCACATTGACACAGATCAACACGATAAGAAACCAAAACGCTTCATTCTTCTTCTTCTTCTTCTTAAGACCAAACCGCATTATTTAATCAATTACGTTTCTTGTCGTATCAGATCCACTCCTTGTGCGTCGTTTTCTATTGGGTCGATTCCGTTTAGCAAATCCCATTTTCGAGATCGAAGCAGAGAGGGTACGGCGTGTTTCTGTATTCTGTACGAGTACGTGTCTTTTCCTATACCCTGTTTTATAGGTGTTGCTTTTGGACTCTTCTTGGCTCTTGTTTTTCGCCAAGTTTAACTTTTGGGTTGTCCTTACTTTCGTTTCAGGAACCGTATGCATCTGCATTTGATTGTCTGCGTTCCATCTTCAATTTTTGGCTTAAAAAATGGGAACTTACGTGAAAATTGCTAACTTGATATGTTGTTTATTCCTTCAATTTAGGCTCTGTTTTGAAGATGTGTTTTGTTTATTTATTGGTTCAGATTGATAACCTACTTGCATACATGGTTTCCCTGCAATGCCGTTGTCATGTTGTCTTGTACTAAATTTATGTTACAACAGTATTATCTGGTTTTGTGAGCAAATTCTGGGGATCGTGTTTACGGCTACATGTTTTTGGTTCTTTCGGTGGATAAAGTAACGTTGGTATGCTGGACCTTATTGTCGCGTCGTAATGTTGACTTTTAAGGTGCTTTTAAATGCACTTTTCACATGCAGACGGAATTTACGTAGATTTTTTAGGCTTTGACGTTTTCTTTTTCGTTTGAGTCTCTCATTCCGTAGACATGGGACCATGCAATGTGTATCGTTACTGAAGATGATGCTGCGTCTTTTCAAAGTTGTCTTACTGGGTGAGGTTTCAATTGGGATCTATTTAGTGATGGAACTTTTGAGGTTTGTTTTTTATGGTAGTTTATTTCTTGATCTTAGTTCACTGGAAAATGGGTCTTTTGGATAAAGTAATCCCTTGTCATGGCTCTGGATTGATTTTCGGCATCCTAATCATGCAGTTTACATCTCCTTTAAGCTTATGTCCACTCTTGTAGTGTTCTCAAGCCTTTTGCATTACATATCACATGTCAATTTGTTTATGGACAGTTTTTTATGGCTTGATGCGCATAGAATGAAATCACCATAAATGAGCCTATGCTAGTGTGTGCTGTAGTTATATAGGGAAGGCAAATTGAAGGAAAAGAAGGAAATACAAGGGATAGGAAAGAGGAAGTCTTCTAATGATTGAAGAATATCAAGACTTATTGAAGAGGAACCTTTAGATAATTCTGGAAATTGGAGATAACTATTTTAAACTTTTTTCTTTTGCTGGAGTTGTCTTCTGTCTGTTCTTTTGTGAATTCAGTCTCTCTTAGTCATAAGTGATGGAGTATAAGGAGGATTGGACTTTCTAATTAGTGGTTGATTGTTTAATATCTGTATTTGGAGCATGCTTCAGGATCCTTTTACCAATGCAAGATTGTCATGTTGCTCTGTAAGAAGGATCTGACTTTTATGTTACTAGGTTGAGACTGGAAGCACCGAACAATAATTGGTGTGCTTTTGGAGTCATTAGAGGGGCCAAATCAGCATTGGATAAGGGATATATCTTTCCCTTGTGGCTTTGAAGAGGCTAACAGGTTTTGAAGTATGTAATTGCTCTTTCAATTTTTCTAAGATATCACTGAAGCAGATGTTATGCTGTAAGGTTCCATGACTTTTGAGTTCTAGCGTACATGTTCATTGTAATTGCTATAGACATACAAGATTGCAATGTAGTTAATCTTCCACTGGTAGCTGAGGAACTGAATTTGAACTTAGGTTCAAAATACACAACATTTTACGCAGGGACCTTGAAGTTCGTCGTTTTAGGCCATATTTCATTTCTTGTAGAAAATTATTTAGCAAGTTGTGGCAGTGGAAGGAAGCCTGAGATGAACTACGAGTTACTATTCTTCTCTTCACCTTAAAATACTTTATGAAGACAGTTATTTACTTGAATGCTATGATCCTGGATAGTTGCTGGACTGCAGCTTCTTTCCTTTGATACCTTTCATACCTTTAAAGTTTGCTGATTTTTCTTGTTTTGGTCTTATTTACTCTAACCCATTTCTTTAAATTGTCCAGGGAAGAGTTTGATACTTTCTAGTCAGTATTTTGTTCTCATTGAACACATGTAACCAGCCATCACTAATATGCTTATATAGAGCGACAACTCTGTGAAGGTTGGAAGATGGCTTTTCAATCCGAGGAGGAAACAACAGAGGACTACCTATTCAAGATTGTTTTAGTTGGTGATTCTGCAGTTGGAAAGTCAAATTTGCTTGCCAGATTTGCCAGGAATGAGTTCTATCCCAATTCCAAGTCAACAATAGGGGTAGAATTCCAAACTCAAAAGATGGATATTAATGGAAAGGAAGTTAAAGCACAGATCTGGGACACAGCAGGTCAGGAGCGGTTTAGGGCTGTTACATCTGCATATTATAGAGGTGCTGTAGGAGCTCTATTGGTCTATGACATCAGTAGACGCCAGACATTTGATAGCATTGGCAGATGGCTTAATGAACTTCATAGTAAGAGTGACATTACCGCTTTGCTCAAATTTTTACACCTTTACTTTTCCCTTTCCTTCTTATATTATACCCTTCTCCTGGAGGATATTTAATTGGGACTAACCACCATGATTTAGTGATAGTATACAGTACACTGAATAAAGTCAGGCCTATGAATTAAAAGTTTTGCAGACTTCTTGCCCAATCTGACATTGGATGTAGTATGGCAGTTTTTGAGTTTATTAATGAATTGCTTAGAAATCTTTGGAACTTCTAAAGCCTGTTTGCTGAGCTCTGTCGACCCTTCACTAGTATGCCGGAGGCGCTTATGCCATAAATAATTTTGTGTATAGTGAATAGTTTGGACTAGAAACAATACTCTTCCATGGTTTACATTTGATTTGAAAGAATTCAATTATTATTGGGTCTTTCATGCATGGAATGGGACTTACTTTACAATTGTTTGACAAATTCACTTCCATTTAAATCGGGACATCAATAATTTTGGTAGAATGACTTCAAATTGATACCTGTATCATGCAGATACTGCTGTAGACTTTGAGATTTCATTCACACCATTACACGAGATGTCTCATTTATACCTTATGGTTACCTATTTCTTAGATAACCATCTTGCAGGAAATTAGTTCATGATGGCTTTTCCTTCACATCATTTGTTGCTTGCACATGGATGCTTCAGAAATTGTCTTATTCCTTTCTTGATTGGGCAGCTCACTCTGACATGAATGTGGTGACGATACTTGTTGGTAACAAGTCTGATCTCAAGGATGCCAGAGAGGTACCAACAGCAGAAGGCAAGGCCTTGGCAGAGGCACAGGGTTTATTTTTCGTAGAAACTTCGGCTCTTGATTCTTCCAATGTAGTTACAGCATTTCATACAGTTGTTAAGGAGATCTACAACATATTAAGCCGGAAGGTTATGTCATCTCAAGAAATCAAGAAACAGGATGCCCCCTCGATGGGAGACGGGAAAACCGTGGTTTTACAGGGAGAAAGTGGAGACAGTAATGAAGAAACAAAACCAGAAGCTAAAGCAGGGGGTTGTTGTTCATCTTAAAGCCATGAAGAAACAAAACCAGAAGCTAATGCAGGGGGTTGTTGTTCATCTTAAATCCATTATAATATTATAAACGCAGGCTTGCATCTTTTTCTTTTGCATGTTCTTCCTAGTCTGAGATTGTCAATCATTCCTTGCGTTTCTTCCTCTACATTGTTAGTTCTTTCACTCCATGGACATCCTTCTTTGATCCTAGATGGAGATGATTTCAACGGGTAGACAAGGTGTGATTGACCTGAAAGAGACTGAAGATTTACATGTTCAAGCCCAAGTCTTTTCACCGTTATTTCGTTGTACAATCCACAAGGAAAGGAGAAGGCTTAGCGTTTTGCTTCAATTCTTCGTAACTCACTATATTTGTTGTTCAGTGGAACTTCAAAACTAATAATTAACAACAGAAATTGAGCCCATTCCTTAGTAATAAATATTGAAAATAACAAACAAAAAAACTAAAATTTCACGTATCAATGGACTTAAATTTAATTGCTTTCAATGAACCCGTTCGTAGGTTAGGCTTAGACTTATATTGACTCGAGACTCAATTATTTTAGACAAAACAATATCGTTTTATTTAAAATAATTGGATCTGGGCTTGGGCAATTTAAACCTAAAACTAATTAAGAAAAATTGGGTTAGGTGTTGCATAATGTGTGTTTTATACTTTTATTGCTATGATCGTTTAACTCCATTCTTATTTTCTAACTTGTCAATTATTTGGAGTTTTACTCTGTTATTTTAAAGGAAAGTGTTGTAGTTCACGTGTTCAATAGGGATTTTATACTATTTACGCATTTGCATATGTGATTGAACAGGTCTCTTACTGCTTTTAATCCATTGAACATGTGATCATAAACATTTGTTAATTACTTTTAATTGTCAAGTCAATTTCGTTATTTAGCAAATATACGCCTCCTTACAATTGAAATTTTTTTAGAAAAACTCACTGAACATTAATATTATTTTAAAAATTATTTATAGTTTCTCTTAGAGGATGGTTAGTTCGCATGGGAGAATGATAATAAGAATGTAAATGAATATAGTGAGGAATGAGAATGAATATTACTATTATAATTATAATGGTTGGATAAGAGGAATGAATGATTACCATTCATATTGATAATTATTAGTTTGTAAAAAAATAGTGAAATAAAATTTTATTATATTTTAATTATTTAATTACAATATTTAAATTAATAAATAAATTATATTTTAATTAATTATAATATAACTAATTAAGTATATTTTAATTAATTAATTACAATATTTTAATTAATGAATGAATTATATTTTGATAAATTATAATGCAATTAATTGATGAATAATATTACTTTAATTAATTAATTATTATTAAAAATATTTTATAGAAAATAGTCACTACTAAGGAATGAGTTTCATTCCTCTAATAAATGGAGGTGTAAAAGATTCCTTAAAAATGGAATATCAAACTATCACTCCTATAATAATAATAATCAACAACCATCCACTCACTTTTCATTCCTTACCCATCGACCCTTTCTTAAACCCATCAACCAAGCACTCTATTAAATTTTGATTAAAAATTAATAACAAAATTTAGAAAGTATGAACATTGCATAGGAACAAATCAACCGTTGTTTATATGATTACTCTATGTGACTTTTAATCTTGAACTTATATAATTAAATTTAATTTAAATTAATAATTTATTATATAATTAAATTAAATTTATAAAAATTTATTAATTTGAATTAAATTCAATTATTTTGATCGAGTTATCATATTAATGACAAAAACTGAGTTGTTTCCTAATTAGTGGCTGACATGTCTCCCTCGGGTGGGTCCAATCCGTAGCTGGCACGAGTACTGAAAATGAAATCTAGGCAAGTCAACTAGGTAACAGAGTAGGATTCCATTTATGTAAGAAAGAGGATGGACATGGACCACCAAAATAGATAAATATTAATGATAACAACAAAAGTTTACAGTATTTGTAATTATAGAGGCTGAAGAAGCTTGGCGGCCATGAAAGTGACCTTCAAGCTCTTCTTAGTGGCTTATTTATTAAATCTGTTTTAAGGATAAAGGTGACGAACATGAGCACCACACACGTTCATGGACAAAAGAGGTACTTCACCACTCTTTTCATGCACGTTCTAAATCTTCCCCATGTTAGGAACGTGGCTTGTCTTATCATTCTTTATAAGCAACTTGTATACCCCAAAGTACAAAATGTTGGACTCCAGTTATTCTTTTTAAGAATGGACAGTATTCTTTTATGTCTTTATTTAATCTTTAAATTTTAAAAAAACAATTTATGATTTTTTTAAAAACTTAAATTTTAATTCAAAAATGACAAAAAATTCGCTTAACATATAAAATAATTTATAAATTCAAATTAAACTTGAATTAAGTTAATAATTTACTATAATTAACTAGAATAATCAGACCGAGTCAAGTTCAATTAGGTTATAGTCAAATTGAGTGGCTGGGGCTCCTCCTCCCTTAACTAAAGTTTCGGTTTCGAGTCTTGGGCATGAAGTCGTACTTGTGAAGGAGAGCTTTGCCGCCTATATAGTTCTACCTGGCTCGAATCCGGATTAGTCGGCTGTCTATGTGGCATCGGATACCGGATGGTTTACACCAAAATAAAAAATAAAAAAATTGAAGAGTTAACTGAATTACACATTAGTAATATTTGATTGGTTCGGCATAATATTCATATCATATTTGTTTAATCACTATTTTTTAAGTAAGAATTTAAGAAATATTGCTTATATCATATTTGATTAGTTCATGCGCAATATTCATATTATTTGTATTTTATCGTTATTTTTAACAAAAATTTAATAAAAATGATTTTTATGAAACTAAAAATTATACATAATTTTTTTAAAATTTTATGTTATTTTTTACAATTTCTAATCTTAAAGATGTAGTGTATTATACTTAACTTTTAACGAGACGATTTAAAAGGTCCCAGATTTTACGTACTATCAGGATTCATACTGGTTGTCATAATCGTCGTTGTTAATTTAGAAAGTTGTTTGGAATTAATAACAACTTTGTGGATTCAACAAAATCCAAATAAAAGCCAAGTTATGGTATTTGCAGCAAATGCTTTGTTTTTATATATCAACTTGGTATTTAAGAGGAATAGAAATCAAACAAGTTCTTGATTACTTCAAACTCTATTATTCCTCGATCAGGCCATTTGATTCGACCAAAAAGGAAGGAACAACGAAGGAAGCTTTGGCACATGTAAACAGGTATATTATGAAGATGCATATCTTAATTAATTAGGTATCACATCGATCATAAACTCAACAGCTAATCTTAGAATTGCCAGAAAGCTAATGCAGATTGGAATAGCTGTATGTATATAAATCATATTGTATGGGTTGATATCTATATATCGATTGAGGAACGTTATAAAACTATCTTAATTATACCATATTGAGTTATTGTACGAAGATGATCACAAAGTTTAACATTGTACATTTTGTATTGACTCGTACACAAAAATATTAGATTAAATTCGTAAATTAAGAAAATTTGGAGAAAAATATATTTTTATGTTTCTTGAATTAAATGATTAAAAAAAATATTTTGTTTTATAAATAAAATATTTAATATTAATTTTAGTACGATTTAATTAAAAATGTTAATATTTTCTCTAATTTAATTATAAAATTAACAAACTTTTTTATTATTTTAAAAAAATAATTTAACCAGTATTTTATATTATCGATATTTGCTAGTCTGCTATATTTTATAATGCAATTAAAGCTTTATAACTTTAAGCTCAACATTTTATTCCCAAGCCTCAAAAATAGGGGAAGATATATGCTGTTTCACTTTTGTTGTTTCAATACTGCTCCAACTTATCACATCCACTTATTTATGTAGGTCCTACATAAATGTGTGGATAAAATGACTTGGAACAGAATTAGAATAGCAAAAATAGATCACATGATTTGATCACTAAAAGTAGCATTCGGAGCATGTCAGAAATTTAAAAACAAGTAAAGGAGAATCTCCACAACGAGTTTAGTTGTCAGATGATTATGAAAATGAAGATTATAATGTAGTAATTTATTCACTAGTGAATCCATCAAACATCTTGTACAGTACATACAATCCCTACAAAGGAAGACTCTAACAGAACAACATACTTTGACAAGAACCAGGAGTTTTGCTGCATGAAACACCTAGAAGAAGTTGGAAAGTTAAACACAAAAGGCCTGTCTTTTAAGGTTTGTTTTGTATCACTGTGTCACTAAAAGATACATAGAACAGGAACTCTGACTTACCCAGAATCTGATTTTCCATATGAATGAAGTTGCAAAAAAGAAAACCTATATCAGAAAAAACCTCAAAGCCCAAACCTTATATGGAATTCCTTGTGACTGCTTTCTATGGCAAATTCATCAGAAACGGGCAAACCAATTAGCCCTAATCACGTTTCGATACAAACTAAAACATCTGGATCAGTAAATTGTATGCAGCAATTCACATCACCAGAAAAGCTTGAACTATGATAAACTTTGTGACATTTATATCATCATCCTATGCAGCAATTCCTGAAACGAATAAAGACCACAAGCTTGTGAGCACATAAGGAACGATCATACTAATGCACGACTTTAGAAGAAAGAACAAGGGCAATTGTTGAGTATGAATGCAAAAAAATTACGTAATGGGGCATCAAAAGCAGTAACAGACTCTTCTATACTTAATCTCCACATAGTAATTAGGCATAGAATATGGTCTTTATCTGAAATCACAAAAGGCTTAATGATGGCAAGCTTACAGCTACATTCTTCTAGTACATCGTTCACCATATGAAATATTTAGTAGAAACCAGTTCATTCTTCAGTAAATGGTAACGAGCAAGTTTTCCCATAATGTGAAGTCAGAGAGCATCTAATTCCATACGACTGCAGACCAAATGCCTTTTCAGCAATGTTGTACACAGACATCACGGAGTCGAAATACAGAATCACTGCATTATTCACCTAGCTACAATATTAACTAGAAAATTATAACAGAATTCTAATCAGAAGATTCAGTGCAATGGGTCGTACTGCTTGACATTATTTTGTACAATAGGATACTCCATCAGCTCAGACTGTATATTATTATCTTTGACAATCATATGCTAATGAAGTTCAAAAAAAGATGAAAAAGGAAGTATATAGGTTTCTATGTCTCATAAAAGGAGTTGGTAGTTGTTAGCAGAGTTTAAATTACCACTGTTTGATTGTCTGTTGGCAACACTGTAACCGCTAATGTAACCAGCAGTGTTTCTTGTCATAACATCTGCATTTCCAAGCCCAAAGCCAAATGAGGCAGATCGCTCTATCTCTGAGGGTGAAGATAGCCAAGTGAGGTCTCCATAGAATAGACCATCATCATTGATTTCTGTACAAACTCTGTCATAACCACCATTTGGAGTTCCACGAAATGCCAATGATGCAACACTTGTCCCATTGTTTCTTCCATATCCGACCACTCCTAGACCAACATTGGAATTTGCATTGCCATTACCAAGGTTGCCACTGCCATAGCTGGCACCAGCACCTCCAATTTGCCCAGGATGAGCTGTAGATCCCCAGAGTTCTCCTATACTGCCAAAGGAACTCATCGCTGAACTCCCACCCCCAGAACCCATAACAGCATTAGAGCTGATGGAGTGTGATGATTGATTAATACTTCCATTAGCCCACAAACTTCTAGCAGTTGAACTTAACACAGAATTATTCCCACCATTGCCTACACCATACACAAATGGACTATCATACCTGCTTGTATTTCCGTTCAATGAAGGGCTCAGTCGTCCATAGCCAAGGTTCAAAGAAAGGCTTGAATTTTCTCCATAACTTGTACCCAAACCCTGCTCCAAATTAACACCTATGCCATAACCAGCACCATATGGAGAAAAGCCACTGCGACCAACAGTAACAGGACTAAACCTACCATCCATTCTAGTTCCATATCCTCCCCCTGCATTTGAATTGTATCCTTGAGTGGAACCATTGAGAAGGCTAGTGACTCGACTAGGACTACTGTAATTAAATACACCAAATTGGCCTCGAGTTGGCACAGGAGATAATTCTTTGGGTACAGCTAGCTTTACCTCAACCATTTTACCATTCAGTTCATGAAAATTTTTGAGCAACACTCTATCAACTGCTTCCTCCGAGTCATAAGTAATAAAACCAAAACCTCTTGGCCTTTGTGTATAGTGATCGTACATGACCACAACATCTGTAATTATGCCAAACTGATCAAAGTACTTCTTAAAATCACTCTCTGTGACCGTTGGTGCTAAACCTCCTACAAATATCTTCTTTGTGCGTGCATGACCAGGTGATCCATAGACGCTGTTAATGTTTTTGTTCAAAAGGTTCTGATCATCCCTAGGAACTGCCTTCTTTGCCTCAACCTGAAAGAGAAAGCGTAACAGTGAAAACAGACACCATTACAGGTGTTTACAAAACCAAGCTCACAAATTGTGGAGCTCTTAGTCCAACATTTATCAGCAAACCAAAACCACAAAAGTCTGTGTTTGCAATGTAAGAATAACACTTCATAAATTGGAAATTGAATATTAAACGCATGCTTCTCAGTATTTTCATCACAAACATTGTCAAGATCTGTATTAATCAGCATGATCAAGCATTCCAGCGAGGCTTACTTCAAACTATAAGAGAGAATAAAAAAGTTTTAACTTTCACTCTTTACATAATCCTTCACTGATTTTCTCCAGTTCCCCGTCTAGTTAAGCTATTGATTCAGTATTTCAACAAATAATCTACTTTTCTGAGTGATTTCTTCTGTTCATTCTCAACAAAATGATAAAATGGAAGTAAATAAAATTATGGCATCTAAACAATTAAAGCCAGTAACCAGTAACATGTCAGTGATAAGAAAACAGTTATCACTATCATTATTCCGATTTCAAATTATGAGAATTTAACCTACAACTTACGTTTCTACCATCTATGAGGTGCTTTTCCATCACAACTCT
>JANIJH010000223.1:8732757-8767128 GCA_024520975.1 Erythroxylum areolatum
GCACGTCCAGTAGTCCGGTCCTTCATTATTACAGCTTCATTGACTTCTCCAAAAGCCTGAAAATACTCCCTAAGACGATCTTCATTAGTGTCCCAGGAGATACCTCCGATGAACAACTTTCCAGGCTCCGTTTCCATTCTGCATATGAATCCCAACAAGAAAAACTCCATCAAACAAGAATCAGAACAACTATATAAACAATTAAACGATCGTATCAACACAGGAACATGTTTCAAACCAATCAAACGGATCTAAATGGTGACACGTAATTGGTTGCTATCAAAATTAATTACAACAAACAGTCAGTGCCAAGATATACTTCAGACAACACAAGGCATAATCCAAAGTTGCCAGAAACAATCAGATACATGATAGCATAATGCAGATTAAATTAAGAAAAAAGGAAATACCTGTCAAAAGAAACAGAAGAAAAACTTTGGAGATATATACTCTTAGATATCAGAAATGGGTACTCTTGGATTCAATCAAAACACATATGCAACTTCTCACCGATCAACAACAACCCAGGATTCCTAAAGAAACAAAGGTCAAAGTAAAAAACTTCGAAAGGAAATCAGAGAATGATCCAAAACCCATAAAATTTTACGCAAATATATGCCCAAAAAAGCTTTCTTTCTTCCTTGTTATGTCATCTTAGATAAGCATGTACCGGAAAAAGAGCAACCGGATGGAAAACTGAGAGAATCTAAGATCTGATAAGAGGCATACGAAGAAGAGAGGCCAAGAAAGGCCCTCCTTTTTGCTTTCTCTCTCTCTGTCCTCTCGCTCTCTGTTGTCTTTTATAATTACCGTCTCTGAATGAATTAGAAACGTTTTACATCAATTTTATGGAGAGAGCAAAATGGGTTTGCAACGAAAATACATATATATTTATATAACTATGTGAATGTATAGAGAGAGAAAGCGAGAGCTTGAGATTGAAGATTTCGGGTTATCAGTTATGGCCTTGTGTGAGTTACAGAGGAGAAAGATGGTGACTTTCCTCTAAAGTTTTCGTATTTAAAATCATCTCTAAGTTTAGCTTTTTTTTTTATATTTATTGTTCAGGACCTTTGTTTTTGTTTTCTTTGTAATAATGCAGATTTATTCATCTGATTCTCATACTTTGGCCCTCTAATTTTCCATTTCTCAATTTTTCATCCCTTGATTTGTCACGGCTTGACATCCAACTCTAAACATGCCCACTTATCCTTCAACGTAGAAATGTTCAATTATGTCAATTAGCAAACAAAAGTGGCCAATAATAAATTTTATAAATTTTCGATAATATATTATTAATATCAATGTGGAGCTTAAAACTAAAAACTATGGTTGTTGTATGTATGGTAAGTTGCATTCATATTACACGCTACACGTAATTGAATAAGTTTATAATATCTTTTCTTATACTTTAAATGTGATAGGTCAAACAAATTTTTTAATCAAAATTAAATAGAAATATTTTAGTTTTTTTTAGTTTTTAAAAATTTTTGCTTACACAGATAATTTTATTTCTAACTAATAGAGAAACTAATAAAAGAGCAAATCAAGTACACAAAGTTCCGTGTATTGTGATAGTCGAGTGAGATTCATCAATTATATAAAGTCTTTTTTTAATATTTTTTTAAAAATTCATGACTCTAATTTGTGATTACCAATTATAAAAAAAGTAGTCTTATTGATTGCTTCAATGCACACCTTCAATTATCAATTTTATAGTAAATGAAATTAAAGTCCTTTCTTTTCGAAAATTTTGGTTTCAATTGATGTTCAAAACTTCTTCTTCTTCTTCCATCTTCTTCTACTTTCCAAAATTAAGTGGGTCAATCATTGATAAAATCCAAAGGAAAGTACTGATAGTCAATTATTACGGTTGGTGTTTGGTCAACTCCGACTTAGTCTTCATGAATTTCAATTCAAACCCATTTGAACCAATACTAAAATATCTTGTTTTACTATTTATATTGTTAAACTTTTAATCCAGTGAGTTGACATGGGTGAACGCATACTTTTCGTTGCTTAATCAAATAGTTCTGAGTTTGATTATTGTCTTTAAAAATGTAGCAAATTCTTGGGCTAGTTCTGACCCCCCAACAAGGGATGCATCATATAACGAAAGGAGATTAGTTACGGGCTTCGGTCCAATAGACACTTTCTGAGATATCAAAAAAATAAAATTGTTAAATTTATATCTTAAAATTATATTATTTTAGTAACATTATTTTAATCTTTTAAATTCGCTAAACTACTAACTCTAACAATTACAAAATCTAAACTAACTTTACTATTTTTTCATACTAAAAATTGGTACTTTTAATTAATTATTCTCTATTCAAACTATATAAAAAAAAGGCTCAACGGGTACTTAAAAGAGGAATAAGTTCAACTCAAACACGATCAATTGATTACATTCACGAGTAAATAATGCATAATTCTTTAAATTAATACTATATATTACTTCTATTAAAATATTTACAATTTTATATATCCACATAGTTATCTTGAACATATTAAATTTGAATATAATTTAAAAATACAAAAATTTAATAAGGAGTCTTCAAATAAATTATTATGGCAAGTTATTAAATTATAACACCTTTAATATTTAAATTTAAACTTTAATATATCCAAGTAGTGTCGTCTAATAATAATTCTAATTAATACAGAGGTAAGGTCATCTTCAACCAAGACACCATAACACCAAATTTTATATTTTGGTGTAATAAATCCACTTCTAGGAAGATACAAAATCTTCACACCAAAATGATGTAATGACTATTCATTCATTAAAAGTTGTAAAAAGACAACTTTGTCCATTTTTTTAACTTATTCCTTTTATGTCATTTTCACAAATTTATTTATTTATATAATTTACTAAGTAATTAAATTTAAAATATATCATTACAAAATTTTCACTGAAATATTTTAAACGAGACTAATATTGAATATAATATTAAGTTTATTTTTAATATTTAGTTATAATTCTTATTTATAAGTGTTATAAATTCATGAATAAAAGATGTTAAGAACAAAAAGTCGTCATTATCATCACCCAATTTGAAATCCCGCAATGAAGCAGGGTCTGAGGAGATCCGATAGTACGTAGTCTTACCCCTACATAGTAGAGAGGGTGTTTCCGGTGAACCCACATGCAAATGAGACAATATAAGAATAATGCAGAGAGATAAAATGAATAAAATAGAATAACAATACAAGGAAAAAGGTAATACGAAAATTGATAAAAGGATAAAAGTAGTGGATTAATAATAACAATAACAATAACAATAACAACAACAACAACAACAATAATAATAATAATAATAGTGAAAATGTTGATAAAAGAGAATATAAAGATAAAAATAATTAAAAATATCATTAAAAATACTACTAATAAAATCGATAAAAAAAATCAAACCAGTACCCGACAATAGTGACAGTAGCTTCAACAGTAGTAAACAATTCAAGCATGAAAGACAGAAACATAAATGGAAAGGTAACGTAGGAAAACAATTAAAATACTCAATGCCCGTGCAAGTACTTTGGACCAATAGGAAAAGGAAAAAAAACAACCAACCACAAAAAATAATTATGTAAGTAAAACTATAAGAAATACATATATAAATAAAATAAAACAAAGAGATGTACCTGATGATGGCTAGACTCACAAATACCTGCTAAGCTACCGGCTGAAATTATTATAAAAAGTAAATTTAAAATAAAAAGTATATAAATTTAAACCATACTATTAATATTATGTCAGCGTGCATTATAATACACAACATGATCATTGAGGATGAACACGATACTCAAGCGGTCATACAAGATTAGAGTGAAATATCAGCCCTTGAAATTAATATCAATAGAAACGATACGGTTATATTTCAAGAATTCACTACTAGAAATAAACAAATTAGAGATAAAAAATCTCGTTATAAACTTCGTAACGTAACGTTTGAACATTTGTAAAAACGATATGAAAATTAAAATGATTATATGAGAAATTTTAATTAGTTTATGTTTGTGCATGTTATTAATTTGTTGTTGCAATAATATTAAATATATATTTTTAAATAATATTAATTTAATATAAAGTATATATATTAATTAAGAATAATAATTTTATTTTAATTTTTAATAAATAAATAAATAAAAATTATTGTATAAATATAAATTGATTTAATTAATAACTAAATTATTGTAATATATTATTTGAAAATTTTTGGTGTAAAAATTTAGTATAAAATAATTAGAATAACACCAAATTTAATATAAAAAGATTCTTAAAATATTCAGTGTTAAATCAAATTTAGTTTAATAGTTAGAGATAGCCTAATACACTAATTATTCCAAACAGTTTATTTGTGATAATTCGATTACAGCTCAGACAACCTAACCGAAACGGTTGCTCCAAGCCTCCAACCCATCCGGACAATATTGGCTAAGCAAAATACGATGAGACCTCCGACTCTTTGACCCGACATGTCTTGTCGTTCTCCTCCCAACATTTTCTGATTCCCCTGCAAAACCCTTAAACCCTAGTTATGGCAAACATGCTATAACGCCCCCCTACCCTTCGTTCTCTCCCCTTTCTCTTTGGAACTTATCAAGAGAACCCAAACCCAAAACCCGTTTGTCTCTTTATGTTTCCTATTTTAAGAATGAGGTCTCTTATCTCCCCCACCTTCTCATTACCCAGACCTCCTCTCTTCCTCGTTGTACCCTCTAAAAGAATCAGTTTTGTCTCTATCCCAGTTAATTCCACTTCTATCCCACTCCAGTCCAACGTGCTTTCTTCCAAATGCTTGTTTCTCATTCTCATAACAAAGATCTTCAATCACAGCCCTCGTGTCACTTCTCCTCCTTGTCTTCTGGCGCAGTTCATGTGATTGTGGGTCCCTTGTTCGCCGGCAAAACTACCACTCTTCTTCAGCGCGTTCACTCTAAAACCGAACTTGGCAGGTATTTGTTGTTCCTTATGTAACCTGGGCTTAGGTTAAAGTTCTGTTCTTTGGCTCCATTTTTTTGTATCTTTGTATTTCTAATTATGTCATGTGTGATATAGCTTTGTTCTAGTGTCATGTTTGACTCTTAAGAAACTGAATGATTTTTTTTCCCCTTAAATCGTGAGGAATCTGGATTTTTATTGTAATAATTCTTAGTATGGTATAATGGGTGACATTTTCAGGAGTGTTTCCTACTCCATTGAGGAATGTGGTTATCAGAATATAGATATTACCAGCTTGCACGTTAATGCTTGCCCCCGGTTGAATAAAGAGTTAAGTATCTTTGTTTCGCGGGAAGCTTGAGCGAAGCCGTGAGGCTCTCATGGTTTATAGGTTAGAGTGTTGAACATGGGACTTGGAATGGATATTCAGGAAACAGTATGAGAAAGGGAGAAGAATTCACATTCAAATGGTTATTGTTGAGTAAATTCCTGATGAATAACTGAAGAAAAAATTGCTAATATTGTATGTTAAATTTGTTTGAAGCCTGGGCATGTTTTGTTTGAAAAGTTGACAAATAAAAGCTTAATTTTTCAGAATGCAATGACTGCCAGCTATAGACAGAATGGGCTTGAAGAAATGGGATTGAGTCTACATTTGACAATGAGGCAGTATGGCTTGAGATCAGATTAACCATGACTTTCTATCAACTTGTGGAGTCTGTGCTGCTCTGCCAATATTGAATCAAAAGCAAGTTCTCGCCCTTATGATGAAACAATCTTTCTGATGCATGTAAGGTTTTTGATAAATCATCGAACCAAAACATAGTTATCCGGACTTCTTTGATACGTAGGTATGGCCAAGATGGAAGAGTTGTGGAGGCGTTGGAGTATTTCATAGGACAAAAGATGGGAGTTTTAAACCAAATTATTTTTCTTTTATGGCTGTCACTTCTGCTTGTAGTGAGGTTTTGTCAATAAAAGTTTGGAACATTTCTCTTCTATGGAGAAGGATTGCAGTATACAGCACTAGAGGGAAGCATATTTCAGTGATGGTTGATCTACTTGGTCCTGCAGGGAGGTTACAAGAAGCCTACAACTTTGTTATAAAATCACCTTGTTATGAACACCAAGTTATAATGGGTACTCTGTTTGGTCCTTGTAGAACTTATGGAAATATGAACCCACTGAAGCTTACAGCTAAGAAATTATTTGAAGCAGTTCAAGAAATTCGGGAAAGATTTTTGTGATTTTTAATGCCTATGCAACTTTTAGGTTTTGGGATGGTGTTGCCAAGATCAGGGTTCACTCTTAATATGCAACAAATCACAAGCTAGAATTGAGGATATAAATGATATGATTTTGCAAATAGACTGCGTTCTGATGGATTCAGGCTATGCTTCTGATACAAGTGGCTACTCCAAGTAAATTAGGCTTCATTTCTCTACAGTTTATTCCTTCGACGGGTAACCGAAGAAGCTTGGCTAACTGATGGAATCAAAAGTTGGATTTACTCTGCTTTCTTCTGACTTGTTGGATAGGTGAGGTACACTGTGGGAGCTGTATAGTTTTATACGTTTTAATGTCCTGTCAAGGTGCTTATGATTATACTCTCTTAACTATGTCAAAAGGTGCAGCCGATAGGGATACCATGTTGACTTCTACTACTCTTTTCATTATATCTCACAGAGGGACAAACAGATTTCTGTGGACTTTTGTCTATTCAGCAGGGAAAAAGGTTTCAGTTGGTCGATTGTGGAGTCATCACTTATCTTTTGATCCACGATAATGTGGCTCTTGGTGGAGCAGAAATGACCCGCAACGTGTTGCACATGCATCTCTTCTGGTTCAAAAGTCTGCCAGCATTCTTGGTAAGATGCAGGGGCTCAAGGTTTTCGATCTGTTATCCAGGGTGAAACTACTTGTTTGAGTTTTCTTTCTCAGGAAACTTGTAACTTCCTATATGAATAGTTTAGTAGGTTATTACTTTACTTGATTCTGTTTTGATGGTGGGATCTTGCTCTTAATCTCTGTTTTCTGCTGATATGCGGACATTATGTCATTCTGGTTTGCCTGCATACCACCTTCATGGTTCTTTTGAGTTGGATTACATTTTATGAGAATAATTGGTTTGATTACCGAATACCGAGTGTCACCAGATGTTCAAATGTTGATTTAAGACAGTGCTTTCCTTTCATGCTGAAAGGTGGCAACTGTGAAATCAAGCAAGCACACAAGATATGGATTGGATTCAATAGTGTCCCTTGATGGGGCAAAGTTGCCATGCTGGCCATTGTAAAAATAAAAATAATGATTATGTTAAATATTTTAATATTAATTTTAATAAATAGTATTATTAAGTCAAATTTGAATTTTTAAATTTTAATAATAATAAAGACTAAATTTTATTTATATAACATGTAAAGAACTAGTTCATAATTTTAAAAAATAACTTGAAACGGTGGTTGATATTAACAAGTACTGGTACTATATTATATCAATACTAAAACTAATACAAGTTAAAATGCATTATTTGCAAATTTGCTACGTTATGTTCATCTTAATACAATTAAAGCATTTATGGATTATGTAATAATATCAATTGTTTTGATACCAATTATTGCACAAAACGGAAGTAATATTGGAAAAAAAAGAAATAAAAACACTAGAGCTTACGTGATTTTACTAATTTATGTGATTTACGATTAAAAGTAAAGAGATATACTTTTTTTTTTTGACTGTAATAAAGGCAATAAAAAGAAAATAGATGATAACAATATTACGTAACATCTTAAGTTTAGAGAGTTATAATAATATACAGTCTTATCTTTTATTAATAAATAGACTAATTTTAAATTTTTAAAAAAAAGACTAATTTTAATGCACTCATGAAAAAAAAAAAGTTTTGAGAACTGTTTGAAGAAATTAAAAGCTAAATAAGAATAAGGAAATTTAAATTCAAATTTAAATTTAAATTCAAAATAAAGAAATAAATAATAATAAAATAAAAAATAAATGCAAATAATAATACAAATACTAATAAATAACAATATTTAGATAAAACACTTTAAAAACACTATATAAAAGAAATACTAAAAGGAAAGTACTATAGATTAAGATGTTTAGGTTAAATATAAGACATAAGATTTGAAAGAAATTTAAAGAATTTATATATAAAAAGAAGATCCTTTTTATATAGTATCTTTTACTCGTCCTATTAAGGGTCAAGTTCTTAACAAGTTCGATAATCTCCTCTCGGTTTTTTTTAGTTTTACTCTTTTTTTATTATTCTTAAGTATAATTTTCTCACATTTTTTCATTGGAGTATCAAGATGTCTCCTTTTAATATATCTAAACTTCCTAAATCTTGTCTCCTTTAATTTACTACTAACGTTAGCTACCCTCACTTTATCTCTTACCACTACGCTCATAATTTTATCTCTTCTTGTAAGATTATACATCTAATAGATCATTCTCATCCCTGTCATTATTAAATTATCACTATGCACCTGTTTTATAGACCAATACTCTACTCTGTAGTGCATCACCGGCCGATACACTTGTTGCAATAATCAAAAATCATAATTTAACTCAGCAATCAAAAATTAGTGTAAATTACCTTTAAGCTCAACATTTTATTCCCAAGCTTCAAAGTGAACATTCAGAGCGTGTCAGAAATTTAAGAACAGATAAATGAGAATCTCCAAAGGAGCTTTAGCCATTACAAGATGAACATATGGAGATTACAGTGTAGTAACTATCTTTCAAAAAAAATGTAGAAATTTATTCACTAGTGAGTCCAGCAAACATCTTGTACAATACATACAATCCCTAAAAAGGAAAACTCTAACAAAACAACATACTTTGACAAGAACCAGCAGTTTTGCTGCATGAAACACCCAGAAGAAGTTGAAAAACACAAAAAGTTTTGTATCAGTGTCACTAAAGATACATGAAACAGGAACTCTGCTCTTACCCAGAATCTGATTTTACATACTAACGAAGTTCAAAGAAAGAAAACCTATAACAGAAAAAACCTCAAAGACCAAACCTTGTATAGAATTCCTTGCGACTGCTCTCTATGGCAAATTCATCAAAAACAGGCAAATCAATTAGCCCTAATCACGTTCCGATACAAACTAAAACATCTGGATCAGTAAATTGTATGCACCAGTTCACATCACCAGAGAAGCTTCGACTATGATAAACTCTGCGACATTCATATCATCATCCTATGCATCAATTCCTGAAACGAATGAAGACCGCAGCCTTGTAAGTACATAAAGAACAACCATAGTAATGCGCGACTCAGAAGAAAGAACAAGGGCAATTTTTGAGGATGAATGCAAAGGAATTAGGCAATGGGACATCAAAATCAGTAACAGGCCCTTATATTAAATCACCACAGGGTAATTATCCACAAAATAGTCTTTATCTGAAATCACAAAAGGCTTAATGATGGCAAGCTTACAGCTACATTCTTCTAAATACATAGTTCACCAAATTCCAGACAAGTGCAAGAAAATCAAGCTTCTAATAGCTATTAATGTATTAAAAGTTATTCTAAATAATTAAGAAGTCTAACGAATTAAACAGCAAGTACATACAAAGCCTTAAGGAATTGCTGAGCACTTTAGCAAATGAGTGTTTAAAGAAATAGTTGCTAGAATCCAGTTCATTCTTCAGTAAATGGTAGCTAGCAAGTTTTTCCATAATATGAAGTCAGAAACCATCTAATAATATAACTGCAGACCAAATGCCCTTTCAGCAATGTTGAGCATGCATATCACGGAGGACCAAAACAAAAATACCGAATCACTATATTATTAACCTAGCCACAATATTAACTAGAAAATTGTAACAGAATTCTAATCAGAAGATTCAGTGCAATGGATTGTCGTGCTTTACATTAGTTTGTATAAAGGATACTCAATCAGCTCAGCCTGTTTATTATTATCTTTGACAACCATATGCTAATGAAGTTCAAGAAAAGATGACAAAAGGAAGTATAGAGGTTTCTATCTCTCATAAAAGGAGTTGGTAGTTGTTAGCAGACTTTAACTTACCACTATTTGATTGTCTGTTGGTAACACTATAACCGCCAATATAACCAGCAGTGTTTCTCGTCATAACATCTGCATTTCCAAGCCCAAAACCAAATGA
Source organism: Erythroxylum areolatum (assembly GCA_024520975.1). Taxonomy (NCBI): domain Eukaryota; kingdom Viridiplantae; phylum Streptophyta; class Magnoliopsida; order Malpighiales; family Erythroxylaceae; genus Erythroxylum; species Erythroxylum areolatum. Next base: position 8,742,863 of record JANIJH010000223.1, read on the forward strand.
GGCAGATCGCTCTATCTCTGAGGGTGAAGACTGCCAAGTGGGGTCTCCATAGAATAGACCATCATCATTGATTTCTGTATAAACTCTGTCATAACTACCATTTGGAGTTCCACGAGACGCCAATGATGCAAAACTTGTCCCGATGTTTCTTCCATATCCGACCAATCCTAGACCAGCATTGGAATCTGCATTGCCATTACCAAGGTTGCCAATGCTATAGCTGGAACCAATACCTCCACTTTGCGCGGGATGAGCAGTGGATCTCCAGAGTGCTCCTATACTGCCAAAGGAACTCATCCCTGAACTCCCATTCCCAGGACCCATAACAGCATTAGAGCTTATGGAGTTTGATGATTGATTAATACTTTCATTAGCCCACAAACTTCGAGCAGTTGAACTTAACACAGAATTATTCCCACCATTGCCTACCCCATAGACAAGTGGACTTTCATACCTACTCATATTTCCGTTAAATGAAGGGCTCAGTCGTCCATAGCCAAGGTTCAAAGAAAGGCTTGAATTTTCTCCATAACTTGGACCCAAACCCTGTTCCAAATTAAGACCTATGCCATAGCCAGCACCATATGGATAAAAGCCACTGCGACCAACAGTCACAGGACTAAACCTACCATCCATTCTAGTTCCATACCCTCCCCCTGCATTTGAATTGTATCCTTGAGTGTAACCATTGAGAAGGTTAGTGACTCTACTAGGACTGTAATTAAATACACCTAATTGGCCTCGAGTTGGCCCAGGAGATAATTCTTTAGGTACGGCTCGCTTGACCTCAACCGTTTTACCATTCAGTTCATGAAAAGTTTTGAGCAACACTGTGTCAACTGCTTCCTCCGAGTCATAAGTAATAAAACCAAAACCTCTTGGCCTTTGTGTGTAGTGGTCATACATGACCACAACATCCGTAATTATGCCAAACTGATCAAAGTACTTCTTAAAATCACTCTCTGTGACCGTTGGTGCTAAACCTCCTACAAATATCTTCTTTGTGCGTGCATGACCAGGTGATCCATAGATGCTGCTATTGTTTTTGTTCAAAACGTTCTGATCATCCCTAGGAACTGCCTTCTTCGCCTCAACCTGAAAGCGAGTGTAACAGTGAAAACAGACACCATTACAAATGTCCACAGAACCAAGCTCACAAATTATGGAGCTCTTACAGTCAAAACATTTATTAGCAAATCAAAAACACACAGCTCTGTGTTTGTAATGTAAGAATAACATTTCACAAATTGGAATCTGAATATTAAACGCACACTTCTCAGCCTTTTCATCACAAACATCGTCAAGATCTGTATTAATCAGCATGATCAAGCATTCTAGTCAGGCTAACTTCATACAATGAGAAAAAATATGAAAGTTTTATCTTTCCTTCTTTACATGACACTTCACTGATTTTCTCCAGCTACCCATTTAGTTAAGCTATTGATTCAAGAGGTCAACAAAACATCTACTTTTCTGAGTTATTTCTTCTGCTTATTCTCAAGAAAATGATAAGGTGGAAGTAACTCAACAAAATAATGGCATCTAAACAAGTAAAGGCATTAGCTTCAGACTGTAACATGTCAGGACTCCACTTATTATTAACATAGCTTAATGTGCCTTCCAATTGAATACTCATATGCAAGTCATTCCAAAAGAAATATTTCTTCTGATAGTTTCATCCTTCTGCTGTTATAATTATGAATATTATTCTTATGCTTTGAAGAAATATTTCTTCTGTTATTCTGATCAGCGTTTGAAGTTGCAAACATATACAAACTGGGACAGAGAATGCTTATAATGCCTCCTGAACGCCAGAAGTTAAATATTTTACAGTCCTCCCAGCAACAAGGTTTTTTTTTTTTTCTTCACCCAGTGAAGCGCCTAACTTTACCTCTAAAGTAAAGACAAACTTTTACGTTTGCTCTTGTCAATATTTCAACATAAAACGTCCACTATCACAGTAATAAGATGAAACAATTGAATTATAAGATCCGGTTAGAAAGAAGATAGAAGGAAGCCCACTGATTCATGCCAATGAAAAGAAAACAGCTACCACTACAATTGATCCGAATTCAAACTATGAGAACTTAACCTACAACTTACGTTTCTACCATCTATGAGGTGCTTTTCCATCACAACTCTCTCGGCAACACCAGGATCAGCAAAAACAACAAAACCAAAGCCACGTGCACGTCCAGTAGTCCGGTCCTTCATTATTACAGCTTCATTGACTTCTCCAAAAGCCTGAAAATACTCCCTAAGACGGTCTTCATTAGTGTCCCAGGAGATACCTCCGATGAACAGCTTTCCAGGCTCCATTTCCATTCTGCGTATGAATCCCAACAAGAAAAACTCCATCAAACAAGAATCAGAACAACTATATAAACACTTAAACGATCATCTCAACACAGGAACATGTTTCAAACCAATCAAACGGATCTAGATGGTGACACATAATTGGTTGCTATCAAAATTAATTACAATCAAACAGTCAGTGCCAAGGTACACCTTAGACAACACAAGGCATAATCCAAAGTTGCCGGAAACAATCAGATACATGATAGCATAATGCAGATTAAATTAAGAAAAAAGGAAATACCAGTCAAAAGAAACAAAGAAAAAGCGTTGGAGATATATACACTTAGATATCAGAAATGGGTACTCTTGGATTCAATCCAAACGCATATGCAACCTCTCACCGATCAACAACAACCCAAGATTCCTAAAGAAACAAAGTCAAAAGTAAAAAACTTCGAAAAGAAATCAGAGAATGATCCAAAACCCAGAAAATTTTACGCAACTGTATGCCCAAAAAAGCTTTCTTTTTTTTCTTGTTATGTCATCTTAGATTAAGTATGTACCAGAAAAAGAGCACCCAGATGGAAAACTGAGAGAATCTAAGATCTGAGAAGAGGCATACGAAGAAGAGAGGCCAAAAAAGGCCCTCCTTTTTGCTCTTTCTCTCTCTGTCCTCTCGCTCTCTATTGTCTTTTATAATTACTGTCTCTGAATCAATTAGATATGTTTTATATGAGTAACGAACGAATTTTATGTATCACACACAAACAGATACATAAATATATATATGGAGAGAGTTGTGCGATAGAAAATAGGTGTGCAACGAAAATACATATACATTTATATACGTACGTGTATATACAGAGAGAGAAAGAACGAGAGAGATTGAGATTGAAGGTTCGAGTTATGGTCTTGTGCAAGAAAGGTTACAAAGAAACGAAGAAGGAAGCTGGCGACTTTCATCTATGTCTCGTATTTAAAATCATCTCCAAGTTTTAGTTTTTTCTTCTTCTTCTTCTTCTTCTAATATTTATTGTTTAGGACCTTCATTTTAGTTTTCTTTGTAATAAGGCAGTTTGATTCTCATACTTTGGCCCTCTTACTTTACATTTCTCCATTTTTCATCCCTGATTTGTCACGGCTTGTCATCTAAGCACACCTACCCTTTCTTTATTGTAGGGAAATTAAAATATCTCACTTTTTTTCTTTTTTATTTTTTAAGGAATTGGATATTACATATATTATTAATATCAATATAAAGCTTAAATCTAAAAGTTATGGTTATTATATGTATGGTAAGTTGTATTAATTTTATTTCATTAATTTTAAAATCTTTTTTTTGGAAATTTTTTATTTCAATTGCAAAATGATTATATATAATATGGTTTATTTCTAATTCAAGAAACGACTCAAAGAGTCTACAATTATATTAGATGAGATAATTGCTTCAAATGGAGGTAAGGAATGAAGAAGATGCATGCATCATGAACACTTTTGAAAGAACTAAGGTGGTGATGGTGAAAATGTCCAAAAGTTTATAGGTTTAAGTGAGAAATCATAACACAGAAATTGTTGGATTTAATTGGACAAAAGGGGTTTTCAATAGACAAGATTGGTATATGGATGAATCAAATGGGAGATTGATTATCACTGTTAAATAAAATATTTTTAAAATTATATTTTTCATTTATAATATGGGTAAAAGATATGGACCAAGAAATCTTTTAAAAAATATAATTTTTAAAATTTTTTAGTTCCAATTTAAAAATAACAAAGAAGAATGCATAATATAACTATCAAATGTGAACTAATTAAACGTTACTAATGCGATTACTTTAACTTATTTTTAAATATAACTTAAATAAATTAAATTTAACTTAAATTAATAATTTAAAATAAAGCATGTACTAATGATTATTTACAACGATCTTAGAAAAGAATCAAAACTAAGAACTTAAGCAAGAAGATCAAGAGTTTAATTTAATCAATTTGTAAAAATGTGAGCTCAGTACTTTGTAAAATGTGAGCCCAACTATTGTATTTTGTATCAAGCCCAACATAAGGGCCCAAGTGGAAAAATCATTTAAATTATTTAACATGACATAAAGTTTACACCTAAGACAACCATAAGTGACCAATTTGAAGATTAATTTGAGAATATGAAATGATAAGAAAGGACACCAGGGAGTCTATATAAGGAGGAAGTTCAAAACAAAGGGGGAGAGCTTCTTCTTCTACTCTTTATTCTCCAAGTTCTCCTTAATTCTTGCTCCTCTTAGAGCCTGAACATCCCTTCCTTCTTCTAAGCCTTGGCTTCTTCTCAGATCCCCTCACAACCAAAGCTTCCTATGAAGTTTTGTTATTTGTAATAACAATCTCATTTGAGTAAACCTTTGTCTTTGAGCCCTTTTTCTTTTCTTTCTTTTTCAAAACCCTCAAAATTTATGTAATGCTTTACGTGTATTAAAAAAAATAGTTTGAAAGTTTAACGTGAGCTAATGTAAGCCTTAATGTGAGTTTATTTGCACTTATTTACTTTTGAGCACAACTTGTAGTAGACCGACTCTACCGATCGTCAAGCTTTTGTATTTGCTTTAATATTTGATATTTGTTGTTTTTATTTGCCTATTGCATCTTGTAGCAGTCGACTATGTAGCTGATCAAGATGTAATATTATTTTTTTGTTTTCATATCTAAGATATTACTTATGTTGAGTATTATAACATGTAGTGGTCGACTTTGTCTCCATCATGTTATTATGTTCAATACTTATTTCTAGATGATTTAATTTGCTTTAATATTTGCTTTATAATATTTGCATATATTTTCTTTTAATGCTTCATTCATGTTAACTTAATATTTGACAAAGTAACTCATAAAAATACTAAGTGGAGACCTTTCTAGGTTAGAGGAGCAACACCTAGAACTATTAGAATAGGTCCATAGCAACAACAACTTCTTTTTATTTGCAAACCAATGTAAGAATGAGATTAGAACCAATAGGATCTTGAAATCAGTTCTTAAAAAGGTTCTAAAAAGATAAAAAAAGTCAAGTTAGGATCTAATTATAATTTACCCAATTTAAGCCTGAAAACTTCTATACAAAAGTGAGTCTTTTCCTTTTCTTAAGCGAGCCTTTGATTGTAATTTAGGTAAGATCATTTAAAAACTTAAGGTCTATCCTTAATTATCCTTAGAGTCATTCAAAGTTTTTTTATAATAACACCTAATAGAAATGCCGCCGAGCTTTTAGAGATTTTTGCTTGTTCCCCGACCTTTTGAAAACCAAAAATGAAAATGAAATGTGAATCTTAAAGACCTTAAAAACATTATGTATCAGAACAATTGCATTAACTCTTATTTGCATTCCTTAGGTGGACAAGTGTCTAGAATAGATACAAGTTTAGAAAATCTAATAGTGATCACCAAAATAGAGTCAACCTAAACTCCTATCTTCAAGCTTTACGATGTGACTAACAATAATTTGATCCAATTTAGGAAAATAAATAATGAAAAGTTGCTCAATGCCATCCAAAGCTAATTGAATAAGATAAATGAAAACATAGTTTGTGATTCTCCAAAGTCCTCAACATCTAAAATTTGAACATTGTTTAAACTAGTAATTAAACTAGGGCCAAAGTTAGTAGCTCCTAAAAGTGAGCATAATTTAGCAAGAGAGCAATAGTTAAACTGGGAGCCTCCAAACTCCTTTTCCAATTGTGAATAAAATTCATTGGCAACAAAACCCAATAGATAAAACCTATTGACCCTGACATAGATATAGATCAAAAGCCCAATGTCTTACAACATACTAGGTACAATGCTTCTTTTGCTATGAATGGAATATCAATCGAATGTCTAGATACAACATTTTAATGTGCACTAGTGGTCTTGTCCTTGTTAATTAGCATCGAACCCCAGTTTCATAAAGTCCACGAGGGTTCTTTGATGTCATTCTCAGTTCCTTTCTTCTGCCATTGATATCTTTATAACTTCTTGACGTCTTCCTTTTCCAATCTCCCTCTTTTGTTTAGTGATGTCGAAAACTTATGTATCTAAAAGTTTGCTTTAACTCCTAGTTGCTCTCATGTTCATGCACCTGCAATCACATAAGAAAAGTGTTAAATCTTTAAATCAAAACAACTCAAACTGCATTAGATGTTAATTTATCAATTCCTTGACACCAGAAACTTGTTGAAGTTTAATTTAAACTTATCTATATCACTAATATACAAATTGTATCTTATAGTATAAAAAATATTGTTTCCACAAGGATTGTATTAGTTTGTTTAAGGTTAACAATATGATAATATAATGAGAAATTAAATTAAATCGATAATTGAATAAGCAACAGTGAATAATTGATTAAGCAATGATGAAAAATTAGGAATTACTTTATCCTTATTTGTTTTCACTTCACCTTCTTGATTGATTACTACTTGACCATAGATATTCAATAATTAAGATTACCCTCTCTCGATCTAACTAAGTAGTCTCAATTAAATAGATGTAAATTAAATTGTGACCTCTCGATCTATCAAACTCCTCTTAGCTATCCAATTAAATTTGAAGCAATCCTATGGATAACTAATAAATAATTAAAATCTATCTTCAATTACCTATTAATTTGATATTTGTAGATCTATTATAGTACCAACTCTCACTATGCAACACAACACAGATGATTCAACCTAATCTCTTGATTCAAATTGAATATAAAACGATAAATATCACAAAATATATTCTACTAAAACAAGAATGTAAAAGTTTAACGAATAATTCAATAGTAATCCCTAATGGAAGTTTAGCAATCTATATCCAACATATATCCTAATTGATTCATCAATAACATTCAACAGCAAGGAAAGAAAAGAAAATAGTAGAGGTTTGAATTTTGAATGTCTTCTTTTCTTTCACCTTGGGCTGGAAAATTTTGTAGCTTATGTTCTTTAGGAGTTTGATCTCTTTGATCTATTGTTTGAAGTTTCCAGCTACTTTGATTTTTTTTCTTTTCCTTGTTATTTGATTTTTTTTCTTTTCCTTTGTATACTCTTGATCCTCCTATGGTTTTATTTGTTTTTTCTTCCAAAATCATAAAAAAATGCAAAAATCTTGTGACTTAGAATTACGGCATTTGCACGATCATTTAGAATTATGACATTTTCACGATCGTGCACAACTTCCTACACATTCTCTCTATTACAATCATGCGTGGTATACACGATTATGAAAGAGGATTCAACAAAGTTCTTGTTGCCCTTACGCACAATGATCGTGACCCAACTTATTTTCTAGCTCTTTCTTCATCTTTTCTTCAATTTTTCTGTCTCCACTCATTATCAAACATGTCTACCATCTCTTAAAGCATACAATTAAGATAAAAAATTTGCCTTAATCAATAACAATCAAACAAAACACACAAAATACTAACAAAAACATAAATCTAAGCTCTAAACACATGATTATCACATTAAAAAACACTAAAAAACACACTCTAAAGCTTATAAAACAAATATATAATTTACACTTAGTAACTTTCTTACACTTAAACTTTTGCTTGACCCAAAGTAACACTAAAAACTACGAAACAAACAAACACGTAACACTCAATCATACAGTAATGCAACATTGCAACAATGCAATAATATTACAATGGCCTAAAAATTTATGAAATTAACTTAACCACAAACGTCAATTATTCAAAAGTTTCAACACTTTAACATGTTTCATTTATATCAAAGTGCTTTGATTTAAATACATATTTTAACCAAAATATTGACACACATATTTATACACCTATGACACTTGTAAGGATGCACTTATTATTATTTACCAAATTGAAAAGGTCAATTACTACTAAATAACTATTCATGGAAATTTCTTGACATATAAAGGGAAGATCAATATGTTCACTTTTATTGAGAATACCATAGTTTTTAGATTTTATCTAACGATCACTTGATCTTTTGATATGAAGATAAATATTTTATCGTGAAACTTCTATCAAGTTTGGTTAGACTGATATTCTAGCTTTTTGATGTGAACAAATAGTTTGTCATTAATGTCTCCCGATTACTTAATTGTATTACAACACACAACTGGCTACCATAACTATACTTAACCCATTTTTTTTTTAAAGGGCCAATAGAATAGAAAATTTATTTAATACATTTATTCAACACAATTTTTAACAGTTTCTTCTTAGTCAATCACTCCATTAAAGACTATTAATGATGCCCATCAATTTTAATAAATTAAATTATAAATGCATCCAAACAAGTTTTATAAACTAAGGAATAAGTACAATATTCTAATCATCGTGCATATTTACTTCAAAAACACTTAAAACACAAACTTTAAAAATTAAGGTTTCTTTACAATTTAAGTGATTATTTTCATAATTAAATTAATTCCTCACAATTTTATGCCATTGACACTTTCAATTATGACAAGTTATAAATTTACAACACCTTTAATATTTAACATTTAACCTTTAATATAGCCAAATAGTTGCATCTAATAATTATTCTAAGTAATACAGGGGTAAGAGACTAATTATTATAAATGACAAAAAATATTTTTTATTTGTAATAATCCAATTCTTGCTAAGTTAATATTTAAAAATAAAAAAGAGAATAAACTTAATTTTAATAAACTCTCTTGTCCTAATACATACATTCATTTTTAATGATTTTCTCGTGAAAAGAAGTGAAGAAATAATTTTCTTTTTTATTAAACAATTTTAGATAAATATTTTAATATTTTAAATTGTTGAAAAATTATTTTTAGTTTCTAAATTTTAATAAAAATAACAACAATATATATGCCACATAAATATAATAGGTAAATTAATAAATATGACACACCTTTTTTTTGGATCAAAAATATGACACACTTATTTAATTTAATAATTAATAATTAATTGATTTATATATCATATAATATTATTTATGTTCCGTTGAGTGTACATTACATGTCTGTTAAGCTTCGGATGAAAATGGATTAAAAATACAGTACGACGAAACCTCCGACGCTTTGAGCGGACATGTCTTGTCGTTCTCCTCCAAACTTCTCCTGCAAAACCCTTAAACCCTAGTTGTGGCAACCATGCTATAACGCCTCCCACCCTTCGCTCTCTCTCCCTCTCTCGTGGGAACAATATCAAAAGACCCCCAACCCAAAGCCCGTTTGTCTCTTTATGTTTCGTATTTTAAGAATGAGGTCTCTTATGACCCCCACCTTCTCATTACCCAGACCTCCTCTCTTCCTCGTTGTACCCTCTAAAAGATTCAGTTTTGGCTCTAACCCAATTGATTCCACTGCTATCTCACTCAGGTCCAACGTGCTTTCAGCCAAATCCTTGGTTTTTCATTCTCATAACAAAGGTCTTCAATCACAACCCTCGTGTCATTTCTCCTCCTCGCCTGCTGGCGCAATTCATGTGATTGTGGGTCCCATGTTCGCCGGCAAAACTACCACTCTTCTTCAGCGCATTCACTCGGAAACCGAACTTGGCAGGTATTTGTTATTCCTTTTGTAACTTGGGCTTAGGTTAAAGTTCTGCACTTTGGCTCCATTTCGTGTATCTTTGTATTTCTAATTATGTCATGTGTGATATAGCTTTGGTCTAGTGTCATGTTTAACTCTTAAGAAACTGAATGAATATCTTTTTTTCCCCCTTCAATCGTGAGGAATCTGGATTTTTATTGCGTTAATTCTTAATATGGTATCATGGGTGACATTTTCGGGAGTATTTCCTACTCCATTGTGGAATGTGGTTATGCGAACATAGATATTACCAGCTTGCAGGTTAATGCATGCCCCCAGTTGAATAAAAAGTTGAAGGATCTTTGTTTCTCGGGAAGATTGAGCGAACCTGTGAGGCTCTCATTGCTTACAGGTTGGAGTGTTGAACATGGGACTTGTGCTTTTTTGTTGCAAGAATGGATATTCAGGAAAAAGTATGAGAAAGGGAGAAGAATTCACATTCAAATGGTTATTGTTGAGTACATTCTTGATGAATACCCGAAGACAAAATTGCTAATATTGCATTTTGAATTTGGGGTTTGAAGACTGGCATGTTTGGTTTGAAAAGTTGATAAATAAAAGCTTGGTTTTTCAGAATACAATGACTGCCAGCTATAGGCAGAAGGGGCTTGAAGAAATGGGATTGATTCCACATTTCACAATGAGGCATTATGGCTTGAGATCAGATTAAAATAACTTTGCATCAACTTTTAGAGTCTGTACTGCTCTGCCAATATTGATACATTGAAAGCAAGTTCTCGCCCTTATGAAGAAATGTTGTTGTCACTAGTGTCCTCAGGAATGTGTTTGAAGTGAAGCAATCTTTCTGATGCACGTAAGGTCTTTAATAAATCATTGAACCAAAATGTAGTTATCTGGACTTCTTTGATATGTGGGCATGGCCAAGATGGGAGGGTTGTGGATGTCTTGGAGTTATTTCATAGGACAAAAGATGGGAGTTTTAAACCAAATTATTTTACTTTTATGGCTGTCATTTCTGCTTGTAGTGAGGTTTCGTCAATAAAAGTTTGGAACATTTCTCTTCTATGGAGAAGGATTACAGTGTTCAGCACTAGAGGGAAGCATATTTCACTGATGGTTGATCTACTTTTTCCTGCAGGGAGGTGCCAAGAAACCTACAACTTTGTTATAAAATCACCTTCCAGTTATAATTGGTACTCTATTTGGTCCTGGCAGAACTTATGGAAATATGAATCCACTGAAGCTTGCAGCTAAGAAATTATTTGAAACAGGTCCAGAAATTCTGGAAAGATTGTTGTTATTCTTATGCCTATGCAACTTTTAGGTTTTGGGATAGTGTTGCCAAGGTCAGGGTTCACTCTTAATGTGCAACAAACCACAAGCTAGAATTGAGGATATAAATGATATGATTTTGCAAATGGACTGCGTTCTGATGGACACAGGCTATGCTTGTGATATAAGTGGCTACTCCAAGAAAATTAAGCTTTATTTATCTACAGTTTATCCCTTTGATGAGGAACTGAAGAAGCTTGGCTAACTGATGGAATCAAAAGTTGGATTTACTCTGCTTTCTTCTGACTTGTTGGATTGGTGAGGTACAGTATCGGAGCTGTCTAGTTTTATACACATTAATGTCTTGTCAAGATGCTTATGATTGGACTCTTGTAGCTATGTTAAAAGATGCAGTCAATAGGCACGCCATGCCGGCTTCTACTACGGTCTTCATTATATCTCAAAGAGGGACAAACAGATTTCTGTGACCTTTGTCTATTCAGCAGGAAAAAAGGTTTCAGTTGGTAGATTGTGGAGTTATCACTTTATCTTTTGATTCACAATAATGTGGCTCTTCGATGGAACCGAAATGACCCGCAACGTGTTGCACATGCATCTCTTTTGATTCAAAAGTCTAGCAGCATTCTTGGTAAGATGCAGGGGCTCAAGGTTTTCAATCTGTTATCCAGGGTGAAACTACTTGTTTGAGTTTTCTTTCTCAGGAAACTTGTAACTTCCTATATTGATAGTCTAGTAGGTTATTACTTTGCTTGATTCTGTTTTGATGGTGGGATCTTGCTCTTAATCTCTGTTTTCTATTGATATGCTGACCTTATATCATTCTGGTTTGCCTGGACATCACCTTCATGGTTCTTCTGTGAAAATATTTTCCTGGATTGTTTTGAGTGGAATTATATTAAGAGAAAATAGGTTTGATTGCCCCCAGATGTTTGAATATTGATTAAAGACAGTGCTTTCCTTTCACGCAGAAAGGTGGCAATTATAAAATCAAGCAAGGACACAAGATATGGATTGGATTCAATAGTGTCCCATGATGGGGTAAAGTTGCCATGTTGGGCATTGTCCAATTTGTCATCGTTTAGACAAGTATTTGGTTCTGTTGCTTATGAACAGGTATTGCAATCCCTACTAGATTCTATATGCTTCTTGGATGAATGGTAAAGTGAATACTATTATGGAGTTTTGTATTCTTTTATGGAGTTGTGTGCAGTCAGCAAGCAATGCCTATACGGTTGTTCAACTCTTTTTTCTTATTGTTCTTTATGCCTTCTCCTCGCCCTATCATTCATGGGATTCGGCCAATTGCCTTGATCATGAGATATCTTTGAGAAATAGGAATGTGTGTTATCAAAAGTTTTCTTGCGATTTTTTCTAGTATGGAATGCCACAAGTACAAGACCTCATTATCATGTCGGAATGTTTCTACCTTTTTATACTATCACCGGGAATTTTGATAATAGGGTGATCAGAATATGGATCATGAAAAGAATTGTCCATTTCCCTACCCACTAAATTCATGATATTCTTTCTCCGAGAAATGTTAAAAACTTCAAATATGAAGACGCTTGGAACTTTTACTATGTTTAGTGACTTCTCTTTTAGCTTCCTGAGATTCGGTGTTGATTTGGAATTTACTGATGGTAAATAGATGGTGACAGCTAGATGTTATTGGCATTGATGAAGCACAATTCTTTGAAGACCTGTATGATTTCTGTCGTGTAGCTGCTGATCAACATGGTAAAACTCTAATAGTTGCTGGCCTAGATGGTGACTATTTGAGGTACTACTTCTCCGAACCTGTTCTTTCTAATTGGCAACCTTAATTTGGTCAATTGTATGCTCGTTACTTTAACTGAAATGTTGTTGGCAGGAGGAGTTTTGGGTCTGTGCTTGACATAATTCCTCTTGCTGATTCTGTAACCAAGTTGACTGCGCGGTGTGAACTGTGTGGAAAACGTGCATTGTTTACGTTAAGGAAAACGGCGGAGAAGCAGACCGAACTGATTGGTGGGGCTGACGTTTACATGCCGGTATGTCGCCAGCACTATGTCAGTGGCCAAGTTGCCATGGAAGCTGCAAGAGTTGCACTGGAATTGCAGACAGTTCAATGTGGCTCTCAGGTTTAACTCCCAAGCAATTTGCTGGAATGTTGCTGACTGAAGCGTCCTGACATTGGAAAATCACTTGTATTATGTTTTAGTACAAGGTTGTAATATACTGTTTGATTAGCTTTAGGATTTATGTTCTGGTAGTGATGCAAATTCAGTGCTTTCTTGACTATTTTCTCAAAGATAACATTTCTCTTGAAATCTAACATTTTTCTTTATTTTCAATGGATTAATAATGAATGAAATTTACTTTTTTTAATAAGAGTTATCATTATTTATCGAAAGACATGAAATTTAATTAAAAATTTATCAAATGAACATTAATTTATTAATTTAAATATTAATATATTAAATTATTAAAATAAATCGATCCTACAAACTTTAAAAGATTTTTCGTTTAGCCTCTTTCAAAAAAAAATTTAATGACTTAATTTTCAAAAATAAAAAAAGACTTAAATTCTCAATTGATCATATTTTCTAAAATTTCCTAAAATATTGATTCCTAGGATGGTGCCTCAGAATTGCAGAATCACATCAAGGCTTATGAAAGCCGTTCAGTCCCGAAAGATGGTGTTTTTATGACAAAAGTATCCTCATTGGCACGACCTAAGTTCAACGCCGCTCCCAAATACGATGGGATAGAGTACCCCCCCAGTCGACGGAGTAGCTAACAGGAACTCGGCGACGATATTCAACGATGACACGCAATTTTATCTGACGCTTTACTTTGCGATTCACAAATGCCATACTGGGTACTTTGCCCCAAATCATAAGTGATTCCCGTCGAATCAAAAAAATAGTTACGATTATAACAAAAGAATTACGCAATTCAGAAATAAAAATCGAAGCAATTAGAAGATTTTAAGAAAAAATGTATGTCTCATGGCCAGTCCCAAATTGTAATGGCGGCAACGCCGCTACACAAGGCGATGGAATATGAGACCTGCCGGCGCGGACGGAGGAACTCTAACGAGGACCTCAACGTCCTCGGGCATCGATTTCTGACGTTTGCTTAGGGTTTTGCAAACATTTGGTGTATAAGTTTGCCCCTCTTCAAAGATGGAACTTTTCGCAAGTTCCCGTCAGATCTGCTTGAGAACGAACAGAAATTCAAGACCCTGAAAACAATTCTATGGAAAACCCAAAGCACTAGAGCTGCTGTGATTTGAAATTGTGGCTGCAAGGGTCACAATTTATAGAAGGGCTCAGGGTAATTAGGGTTTTTGAATTTTAACTTGTGAGTTGAGGCTTAGACTCAGTGTTGTAGAAGAGGCCCAATTCTTATGGACAAAAGGGTTGCTGTCAACAACTAAACCCTAGTATGGTGAGCCCTAAAAAGAACTCTTTTTTACCTTCTCTCTTTTTCTTTATCCAATTTTCATTATCACCTTAAACAAAGATACTAATACTTTTGGAATCCGCAATTAAGTCCGAACTTGGGATGAACCAGTACAAAATCAACAATCTTGGCTCGAATTGACTAAAAGTTAGACCAAACTCGAACTTTTTTCAAAAAAAAATTGAAGCTTTAAATTAAGCTTAAATTTAAATTGCATAATCTAACCTTATTTATACTCAATTCAGCCTAGAACCGATCAAACTTCAAGTCGCTTGAGCTTAATCGGGCTCAATACTATCCCTAATTACTATTCTATAAAATATGAACAGGTTATTTGGAAACTTTTGAATTGAATTCATTAACGAATTGAATTCAATTGTATTAATGAGATTGAATTGAATTCAATTTACACTGTTTAGAACAAACTCAGTAATATTATAAATGAATTCAGTTACACTGTTTGGAATGAAAATTAATATAATTAGGAACGATAATGAATATTATTATTACAATTATAATGGTTGGTTAAGAGGAAGGAATGATTACTATTACCATTAATAGTAGTTGATTTGTAAAAAATATCGAGAAATAAAAATTTATTATATTTTAATTAATTAAATAATCATATTTTAATTACTTATATTGTAATTAATTAATTACAACATATTAATTAATTAAAATATTTTAATTAATTTTAATTAATTATACTATAATTAATTAATTATATTTTAATTAATTATATTGTAGTTAATTAATTACTAACAATATTTTAATTAATAATCTTTGAAATTCAATTAAATGAAGCACAAGAGAGTAAGAAGTGAAGTAATCCAAAGAATGAAAGAGTAAAAGAGCAAGACGTTACTTTTGAATGGCATAAAGTGACTCTTGATAAGAAATACATGGCAAAAAATTATACTCAATAAAAATATACAATAAATATATAAATTTTAATGAATATCTAGTTATAAACTCACAGCAAACAACAGTTTTTTATTCAAATGTGTCTTCCTTAAGCTTCAATGTAATTGAATTCCTATATTCAAAGAAGTGAATTCAATTTATAAAAGAGATGAGTTTCAATTATATGCATGAATTAAACCCATCTATTTTTTTGTATTTTCAAACATGTAAATTGAATTCAATTCACACCTTTTCAAACACTCCGAAAGGAAATTGCTTTTCCGTTGTTAGCTTTGACGTAGATGATGAAGTAGAGCAAGTAAAAAGCTTGTCCAAGAAGAGAAACTAGGAAAAGGTGATAGAAAAATTATATTATCCATTTGTAAATTGATCGAAGAATTGTATTATCAATTTCGAGATAGAACTTACAACAGAGCTTCAAGCATCAGTAGCTTTAGAAGAAAATTATGAGCATTATGTTAATGCATAAATTCCACACATCTATATAGCCTAAGAAAATCCATGGAATCTATAGTTCTACTGGCAATTGTTTTACATGAAGAAAATCCATGAAAGCAGCTAGCTAACAAAAATTGGAAGCAACAAAAGCTGCAACAAGCCATCAGGCATTAACTATCTTCACTGCAGATTGTAAACCAAAGGTAGAATTACATTAAGATCAAGGTGGAACTGAGAAACTGATGTCAATACAATAAATCTAATTTAAAAGAGGGTTCAAGGTTTAATAATCCCTTTGTAAACCCACCAGCTTTTAGGTGAAATTGAGCTACATGTAGCATTTCCTTTTCTCATTCACCAGCTTCATTCAGTTCAACATTCAAAGCTGCTCTTTTGCACAAGCATCCTTAACATTTTGCTCTGTACAGAAATCCCACCAGAAACATAGCATAAAACATTAGAATTAGATAGGTATTGCTTAAAACTATTATATTCAAGCAAGATAAGTATTCTTTACAATTGAAGTAAATGTAGAAGTCAATTCTCCAACAGCACTGAGAAGATGCAGACAAGAAAATTCTAGTGCAAGGGGATTATTCTCTACACGTGAATCTGCGATATTACAATCTATGCCCCCCGCCTACTAAATTTAGAGATGTTACACAGATTTTGCACAAGCAGAAGGCTTGAAGTGGCCTAATACAAAGTCACATGAAAGCAAGTTCATATCACTGTTCAAGTTAGTTACATCAAAGAAGAAAAATAGCATGCTCATAACTTACATATACTTGAAAAGGAGCTCAGTGAATTCCATTCCTTGTGTGTGGCTTGACCACAGTGTTCCTTTCTTCAATAATGAAGTAAAGAAGCCTGTATAAAATAATTCACACAAAGTCATTAAATTCTCCAACTAGTATTCTCTTTCATGATATTGTTCAAAAGATCTACAGATATGAAATAAAGAACAAGAAGTCGTTACTAACAGGCAAAATCATTTGTTTTCACCTCCATCATTGTTGGCAGAAAATGTCTTTAGTTCTTCAGGTATATCCTTCAAGCCTGTATCTAAGGAACCACAAGAAAGTCAAACCAAAGTGAAAAGCGACCTATTATATGGATGCTTAAACCTTATAATTCAATCAAGCAACAATTAGAATTTGTACCTCCAGTTTTACTTTGGTGATCTGCATCTGCAGTCTTTGCCACATCAGAATTTAGTGCCCTAGCAATCCGTTTAACATGATTCAACCGTAACTTCTTAGGTGGAATACCTGAACCACTTGTTGGATGAGTAAACTTTTAAGAAGCAGACCAAAATAATATACAACTCACCAATTAAATCCATACCATAAATATAAAAAATATATCAAAACAAAAACAAAATTATGTGTACTTACAACTGGAGGTTGCATTTCGTCCTTGCAAAATCAACTCTGCTTCAATTTTCTGATTTTCAACAACATCCACAGGAGCATGAAGTGACCGTGCAAGATGTTTTATCTGGTTTAGAAGTGGCCTTTTAGGCAATTGAGACAATTTATCAGCTGGAACTTCCAGGGCTACAAAATAAAGCACCAAAAGAATATTATCTTATCTATTTTGTATGAATCAATGGTTTATAATTTTCATGTTGAAAGGAACAACAACAACGCTTACCCACAGTTTTCGTCATTGTCGCACACATACTTTGTTGTCTTTGATCAGTAGGAATGTGGACAACTTCATTGCATAAATTATTACTACTGGAGATAGAGGCCACCTCATGATACTCATTACTCGGGAGCATAAGAATTTCATCATTGGTTGCAATACTTGGATTGGTCTGAAGGTCTAAACGAGCAACTTCAGCTCGTTGTCTCCGAAGCTGATAATTCCTACGCCTTCTAGCAAGGTGTTTCTCCCTCTCCTCAACACTCATAGACTGTCTTCTTTGTCTGTCCCTTAATCGCCGCTTTTCTCTTTCCTGCTCCTTCTGCAAATTTCTTATCGATGCCCTTTCTGACCGTTCCATTATGATCTTCTAGTCCTCTTCCAATCATTAAACAACTTCACAGTCTTGACTGGATTTCACCCTATCCTTCTACAAGCACACACCGACTCTCATGAAATCAAACATTGGCACAAGAGCTTAAAATTTATTGACTTCACAATTAGAAAGAATATACAACATAAATATTAAAGCTTCAGAGATGTTCACTTGAAAATGAGGAAAGCATCCCCAATGCCACAGCAAACTTGACATAAATCAGATGAAAGTATGTTCGAAACAATATAAATAGACAAGGCAGCATAGTCATACCAACAATGCACAACAAACCAATCAGGCAAATTCTGCTAAGAACAATCTGCAAACGTCATGTCTGGGAGGAAATCACATTGTCATGCATAAACAAAATGAACCAATAAATGAAGAATCTACAATAACAAAAGAAATCCTAATAAATCAACCAACCCGTTATCGAAACCAAACGTATGAAACAAAGACAACCCAAGATTTAGAAGATCAAATGGGAAATGGGAATGGTCAAAGAAAGCATTTTGAGATTGAGAAAGACAAAAAGCGCTCACCTTTTCCTCTGGAGGATACTAATCTGTAAGAAGAGAGCGAGAGAGCAATAAACATGTGAAGCAGGGAACATGTAGAATCCGATTTAAAGCTGACCTCAGTTATGGGATTGGGGGGTCAGTTGGTCAGAGCCCTTTTTTGGCCGTTTCATAGCAAATTTGCCAAAATCAGTGAATTTGACGCCATTTATTTGGCCTTATCACTCGCTTCTTTTCACGTAAGCGTGGTGAGGGCCTAAGGAACACTATTGCCTAATGGGAAAATGACGTCTTCGTCCGAAACGTCACAGAAACGTTTCTTTTAATTATATATTATATTCGTTTATTCTTATTTTATAATGTATAGTAACCCTATTTTATATTTAGTAAGAAAATACTTTTAGTTTATAATTATTAATTAATTCAAATAGTTAAATCGTAATTGTAATGTTCTTAATATATATCTATTTGTAACTTTTAGAGCTAAACATAATTTAAAACAGTTTCCCATTTCATCTTTCAAGGAAAGAAAAAAGAGGTCAATCAGAAAAAGAGTGCAAAAGTAGTCAAATGCTAAGGATTAGTTTACATGACCACCTCCATAAGTTGCATTCACACTTCTCAGATGAAAGATTACATGACTAACTTCATTCATGCAGCTTTTAACATGTTGGGTCCAAGGGAAGGAAATGCTTTATTTGAGTCTCCCTGTAAGTTGGAACTATTTCTGGCGTTCGTCCTCTTCACTTGGACTCCAAACATGGATATGTGAGCAAACATGAAACACCGAATGTTGCAGTATCAGTTAAACCTTTGTTTCATTCTATGGAGGATGTATACAATGAAATTTGAGATTTTCAAGTAGTAACCTTAAACTAGGATGAGAAGAGAGCTACGATAATTTCCTTTTCTACAACAGGATAAGCATTATTATTGCATCTCATCTAGATGCACTAGCAAAATTGGCGATGTAAAATTTACAGGTGTTACAAAAATATCACAGTATGATCTTCATCTCCAAGCAGATGAGGTCGCCATGTGCCTGTTCTTCCAGCAAAGGTAAAGAGCTCCATCCCTCTCTTCAAGTCTGTAGTTTTTGTCATAATCCTTGAGCAAGTCCCTGACAGCAGTACTTGTTGAAGAACTTAATGGGCACTGAGTAAATCCGGCCATTGAAAATCGTAGTTTCCACTTTCCAAGAAGTTCATGTCGTTCAACTCTCTCATCATTCTCACAGGCAATCATGTTGACAATGTCCCTAGCCACACAGTGCTGCTCTGCATTAATCCGCTGCTTGTCATCCCGAGAACGGGCAACATCAATTGATTCAAACATAGCCGTATAGTAATCCAGTGTCTCGATGAATCTTTGAAAGAATGGCTTCGTATTGGTGTTGGACTCTTGCTCAACGACAGTCACAATCTTTGGGTTCAAACTCTTCACTAGTCTCAACAAAAGATCTCTGTGATTCGTTGTGTTCACACTCTCATCAGGCATGTGGTGCAGTACAAATGGAAAGTTCACTACCACAGCTTCCCCAGGCAGGATTCTGAGGTCTTCCCGCCGAACCTCATAACAAGTCATGGCTGTATCATGGAACTCCAAGGGCACATTCCACTGCCGAGCAATATCCAATAATCTCTGGCCTACAATACGCAGTCCCCCACCACGAGCATGGGTGGACTGTGAATCATCTACACCAGTTATGCGAATCACCGGTGGCCCACCCTGTCGATTTCCAAGTGCTTGAATTAGTGGAATCCATTGGCTGCCTTGGGCAATCTGGAAGTCAATTATGTGGATCACAGGTTCATGTGACACTGCTTCCCGAATCGCAACATTAGCTGACAAATATGCAAACCTCCAGTAAGGGCAGATCTGATATAGTATTCCCATGTAAGTCATCAGATCTGAGCTCACTGGGGCTTCACACTTTAAGGATTTGTAGATTTTACTACCTGAAAACTCCAACCTGGCTCTAAGCCCTTCCAACATATAAGCACCCACTCGCTGCATTGGATCTCCAGACACCGATACCATTTGGTCCAACAAATGCATTAAACCTGCAGCTCTCGTTATGTCTTTATTAGATACTGCTTCAGCACAGGCAATAAGTACCTCTTTCAGATTTAACCTAGGGATCATTTCCACCATTTTGTTCCAATCCCAACATCCCAGCATATTTGATTGGTCCACCCCACTCATGAAGCAGAAATTGCAGCTGTCTGTCACATCAGATTCAGGCTCCATCAAGATGACCTCTAGTTCCCTCATTTTCTGTCTCAGTACATTGCTGTCATCAGCAGAAGATGAACCACTTATTGGAGATCCATATAGGTTGTCAGGAGAATGATAATGGTCTGACACGCATGAATGTGAACCTTGGGGTGAAAATGGACTTTTGTTTGAGGAGATGCTAGCAGCAGGAGAATCATATACAACAAAACCAGTGGTTGTAGATGATTCTAGAGTGAAGTATTCTTCCTTGTAATTCTCAAAGGAGACACTTGTTCCTTGACTACCAGCATCTGACAATGCATTGTTGTCTAAGAATTGGAAAGACAAACCATATTGATTAACTTCTTGCCCAGGCTGGTGATAAAATTCATGGATGCTGGCAGAACTTTGATGTTTCTGTGACATTTGCTTCTAAAACTAACTGACCGATACAGCAACCAATAGAATAGAGAAGCGCCAATAGCAGCCTGTTGTACTTGATCTGTTTGGTGATTATTTGCGAAACGAAACACTATACTGATCAGCAGCCATCAATAGACAGTTGGTTATCTTGGAAGTTGCAAAAGCGACTTCTAATCTGCTTCTGTGAACTTTTGTAGTCCATAAATCAGTCTTGTATCAACTCGATCTGCAAAAATAAAAGGCAATAAGATTCTACAAGACCAACATAGTTGGAAACCACATAAATAGATGTAAAGAAAAAGAAGTGAGTTAATTACAGGAACACCAAGTATGAAGGAATGCAAAGAAGGAAAGCAGTCACTAAACCACAACAACCAAGTACCCACGTAAACTTAATTTGTTTTTGCGGGGAAGGAACTTAGTCACGAACAGAAGGCAAGCAAAAGAAGCACCCAAATGAAGTAACTGAAAATGCATGAACTAGCTCGCATACTGTTTCATGCAGAACTTGCAGTATCGCATACGCCGTCATTTTTTTTTATCAGTACAAGTCAATAGCGGTGGTAATAATTCCAAAAGAACCTGAAGTCAAAAGCAATCATTTCAAGGGCATCGCATCACCAGGCACAGAAGTTCAGGCGAATAAACATACTCAAGACCAAAAATCCTTTTGTCAGAAAACTGAAGCATTTTAGCTAAAAAAAAGGGGCAAACAGTGTTTCATCCTTCTGTTCTCTTTTTGACTATTCAACTCAAAACAGTCGGTCAATTAAAAAAGACGGAAAATTCCAAAACTCTAAGTTAGTCAACCCACATGAATAGAAGATAACTACAAAGAAGAAGTCATTGAGAAGATAACCAATCCTTATAACAAGTACTGAAAGACGAAGAAAATGAAAATTCAATTTCGTGCATTTGTTACTTGTAAAAAACAAATGAAAAAGAAAAGGCAGGAAATTCCTAGAGAGAAGAGAAACACGTCAGAGGTTTAGACCAACAACTACAAACGTTATCCACAGAAATCCCATGACCCAGTTTCCAGTATTTCATAGCAAGTAGTCCTTTTTTTGCTACAACTTGGTCTTCAAAGAATGCACGCAAAATTAGACCAACTTATTCTTCTGTACCGAAATACCCTGTGCCCCTGTTCCCCTTACAACGAATAATAAAGTTCAGATTGTTTAAGAGAGAGAACAAAGGAACTAGGTTTTAAAGTTAATAGTCAAAAACAAACTAAGTTCTACCTGAAACAAAACTAAATCTATCTATGAATCAAGAACATCAACACCAATCACCGAGCACAATAAATAACAACAATAAACAAACCCATGTTTTTGTTTTTCAAGGTAAAAATCCGTGATTTTTTATGGAAATAAATTAAGAATCATGAAGTTAAATAAACAAACATTAGCTGAACACCCCGGTTTCGCAAACGGAAAACAACTAAAGACTTCAACTTTCTTCAATAATTGATCTTAAAAAACTTAAACAGAGCAAGAAATTGCACTTAAATTTGATTTTAACACTTACCCATGTTCTTACAAAAGTAAAATAAGCAAAGAAATCAAACTTGCTACATACCACACCAGACCAATGCACAAAACCCAGAAACACCCATCGATTCAAAGATTATCAGAATCCATGTTAGCTCATAACACAACCAAGTTAACTTTGTACGAAATCTGTCTCCAGCTTACCTTAAGTTTCTTCCAAAGCTCTGAGGTTTCAGTAGCTGTCTAAGCTTGAGATCCTTAAGAGAGAGAGAGAGAGAGAGGAGCTATGTTGTGTAAAACGATGCCATAAACACTGCTCTAATATGAACTTTTATTGGTGAGCCTTCTCGGTAATTGCCCCTCAAAGTCCGTTTTATTTACATGAGATACCACACACACGTATGCACAAAACTATTTTCCTTTTCTATATTTTCCTATAATTTTTCTTAATTTCCATTTAAAAAGAAATAATAATATTTTAACATAATATCTTAATTTTATAAAATTATAAATAATCTTTTATTATATCTTACCTTATATTCTCTTTCTTAAAAGACATAAAACTTTTATATACTCTAAAAATTTTGGAAAGCTCTTTTAATTTCTAATTTATCATAAAAACTAGTAATAGTCGGAGAAGAGCAATCACTCATTCTTATTCTTAAACCAACATTCTTAAAACTAAAGAGTGGGGTGAAAAGGGAGAAAAAACTCTCCATTTCTTATTTTCTTATAACTAGATTATCCGGAACTACAAGAATCCTTAGTTAAAATGTGATTATAACTTAGCACCTTTTGAGAAGAGTTGCTCTTTGAAAAATAAAATAAAATGAAAATTGTAAGTTGAGTTTAGGGGAGTTATTTTAATTAAAAAATAATCAAAAAAATATATAAATAATACATATCCCAATATAATAAACTCAATTTAACTCTTCAATTAAATTCAAATTAAATTAATAATTTAAAATAATTATAATAAATTATTTATTTAGATCATGTTTAATGATTTTTTGTCGGCATAATATAGTTAATTTTTATTTATATTTTTACAAAAAGATGACACATTTTTCTATTAATAGTAAAATATAAAATTGTCAAAAATCTATTTATTCTTAAAATTTTCCAAATTCAGAAACAAATAAAAATTGTGGACGGCATTGCCTCCAACTTTGAAGTGAAGCGCTAAATTTTGTGGGGACCATCGATTGGCGCGTGCACGCATAACAACTTGGAAGAGACAACATAAGAAGTGCGAAGTCTAAACTACTAACCACCTTCTTCGAAGTTGATGAAGCGTTGCAAAATAGCAAATATGTGGACATCTCTGTCCAAATCAATTCAAAGTTCAAAACCGAGTTTGAGGACCCTCCACCATTTGTATTAAGCTTATGTCTTGCGAATTCAACTCTCTGTGTTTACTGAATTTTACTTATTTAAAAATCAAATAAAATAATTTTAATAAAAATAAAAATAAAAATAATTTAATTTTTCTATTGCAATTTTTTATTTATTTTTTCTTTCAAATAGAAAAACTTGTTTGATTGTTAATCTTAATGTAGATAATAATTACATTTTAGATAAAACTTAAAGATAAATTATTTTAAATTAAATAAATTTATTTAATCTCTTATATAATATTTATTAACAAATTATTAATAAAATTATGTTATTTTAATAAAA
>JANIJH010000223.1:8785538-8796427 GCA_024520975.1 Erythroxylum areolatum
ATCCTGATTCCAATTTCCAAACCTATTCTAAAACAAAACAATCAACATTCACTAATTAGTAATTCATCCATTCCAAACCCTCATCAGTTCAAACTTCGCACTTCAATTCAACTTCAACATCGGTGTTCAACAATCCAAACCCAATCCTCCACAAGTCCACTCACCGACAACATTTTCAACAATATTTTCATCAACTAATCAACATTAATAGAAAATACACGGCAAATCTAATCTATTTCCAATCCACAACACAAAAAAATCTATTTACCAGTCAACACACACCCAAAAAAATTTGTACACCGTCGGGTTCGGGTCACTGAGGTCTTCACTTGGGTCGTTGGCCGGCGGTGTTGCGATAGAGGGAGGCGGCGGCGTATGTAGGCAGCGTGGACAACGCAACGGAGGTGAGCCGCGAGACCACCAGAGTGCGACAGACGGACGGACGAGAAGAGGAAGACTCGAGGAGACCACCAGAGTCCAGATCCAGACCAGGGAGGAGCGGCGACGCAGCGTGAGGGAGACAATCAGCGAGAATCAGGTGGCGGAGGGAGGACGACGGACGTAGAGAAGAGAGAAGAGAGTGAGGCGGACGAAGGTTGGGTGGGGGGGGGGTAGATTTTTAGGGTTAAGATTTTGTTATTTGCAAATTGGTCCCTAGGAATTTTAACTTTTACGGAATTACCTAGAATTTTTTGGTATTTGTGGTACTTGTTGGTACCGGCCGAAATTTGTCCCCGTATTGGTATCGATTTTTGGTTGGAACGGAACGTTCCGGCTGGTACCAGCCGGTACGGTACGATATTCTTATCACCGCTTAAACGGATGGCAAAAACATTCTTCGAAAAACTTTATACCAATGATGGCCCAGGAACAGCAGACTTTCGAATTAGAGGAGCTTTTCTTGTGATACCTAGCCAAGCTAGGGAAAAGCTTGGGTACCC
The DNA here is from genome assembly GCA_024520975.1 of Erythroxylum areolatum. NCBI lineage: Eukaryota > Viridiplantae > Streptophyta > Magnoliopsida > Malpighiales > Erythroxylaceae > Erythroxylum > Erythroxylum areolatum. The sequence continues at coordinate 8,786,480 of JANIJH010000223.1, forward strand.
GATTCAAGCTGAAGAAATGAAAGCTGCTGTCTTTGAGATGGATTCTAATAAGGCCCCTCGATTTGACGGTTTCCACGCTCTTATTTTTCCCAAACAGTACTGTTGGAATGTCAATGGTGAGTTTTATTACGAGGGTTTTTAGACATGAAGCATGGGAATCAAAACTTAATCAAACTATTCTAGTATTGATTCCTAAGATCTCTGATCCTATCTCCATTCAACAATTTTGTCCTATTAGTCTTGGCTCGGTGGTTTACAAGGTGATCAGTAAGATAATAGTTAACAGACTTAAGCCTTCTTTGAATGATCTTGTTGCTCCTACTCAATGCAGCTTGATCCCTGGACGGTTGATGACGGTTAATATTATCATCGTTCAGGAAGTGATCTATTCAATGAAAAAGAAGAAGGGTAAAACTGGATTCATTGCTATTAAGGTAGATTTGAAAAAGGCTTATGACCGATTAAATTGGGATTTTATTAATGACACTCTCATTAACATTGGACTACCTATGGATCTTGTTAATCTTATCATGAAATGTATATTGACAATTTTTATGTAAAAGAGTTGGGGTGGTGAACATTTAGAAGCATTTTCTCCGACTAATAGAATTAGGCAAGGGGATCTATTATTTCCTTACATTTTTATCTTGTGCATGGAGAGATTGGGACATTTAATTGATAACGTAGTAGCTCAGGGAAGCTGGAAACCGATTAAGCTCAGTTGGAGTGGGCCTAGTCTATCCTATTTATTCGTTGCCGACGATCTCATCCTTTTTGTTGAGATTAAAGACAATCAGATTGGTTTCATCTAAGAGACATTGGATGCCTTCTGCATGGATTCAGGGCAGAAAGTAAGCAAGGCTAAGACACGGTGTTTTTGTTCTAAAAATGTTTCTCTTCCCTTGGCTCGATCCATTAGTAGGAAAATGGGTGTTCAGCTTGCAAATAATCTTGGAAAGTATCTTGATGTGCTGCTTTTTCATGAGTGTACCACTAGGAGAACATACCAGTATATTATTGATAAGGTTCAACAGTGGCTTGAAGGTTGGAGAGCCCAGCAGGCAGATTAACTTTAATTCAATATGTACTTTCAACATTGTCTATTTATACCATGCAAACGGTTCGACTTCCCCGACAGCTGTGTGATGATTTGGAGAAGATCACACGTTCTTTCTTATGGGGTTCCAATACTGATCAAAGGAAATCTAGTTTGGTCAATTGGGATAACATCTGTAAATCTAAAAAAATTAGATGGTCTTGGACTCAGAAGAATTCGTGCTAATAATGATGCCCTTCTTTTAAGACTTCGTTGGTTTTTGATTACTAAACATGATGATTTATGGGTTCAGGTTATTAAAGCCAAGTACAAGTTTAATATGAATAGTTTACCTCCTACTCTTGCCTCAATTGGGGATCAATGGTTTGACGAAGAATGACATTAAATGGATAGTTAGGAATGGTGGTACAACTAAATTTTGGTTGGATGCTTGGGTTCATGATTTGAGACCTCTCATTGCACTTGCCACCTTAATTGTTCCTAAGGATATGATCAACCTTCCAGTGCAGCATTTTGTGAATGACAGTGGAAGATGGAAATGGGACATGTTTTAGGACTTACTGTCGGTATTCGTGTGCTTGGCCATTGTTGGTATCCTCCCCCAGTCATGATCATGGAAATGACCAAATAGTGTGGGGTGCTTTTGAGAATGGTGCTTTTACCACTGCTTCTGCGTATACTTTAATTGATACAACCAATTCTCATGTGGATAGTAGGTATTGGAATTTAATCTGGAAATGGGCAGGGCCTTAAAGAATCTTATCGTTTCTCTGGCTTCCTTCGAGGGGAAGTCTTTTATCTAACTAGTAGAGATGTGTTAGACACTTCACTATAGTTGCCTCTTGCCTAAGGTGTGAAGATAGCGAGACGAATCTTCATGTAGTAAGGGATTGTTCAAAAGCTCGCAACTTTTGGTTGACGTTTCCTACGACAATAGTCAGTGATAGTTTCTTTACTTTGAGTAGACTAGATTGGCTAGATAGTAATTTGCAAAATAAGCATGAAGTGCATAGCTTTGAGTGGTTAGTTATTTTCGACACTTGGTGTTGCTTTCTTTGGTTTTGGCATAATAAAAGCATCTTTGATGGTCAATTCTTATAGTTGGCCAATCCTCCATTAATTGTTCTTGATTATGTGCCTTGGATTTATAAAGCTCAGGACTTGGTTGGACATGCTTTGGTAACGTCAAGATCTCGGGTGGAGAAGTTGATAAGCTGGGTTAGCCCTCCTTCAGGTTGGGTTAGGTTGAACACTAATGGGGCTTATAAATCTTCCTCTTCTTGTGCTTCTTTTAGGGGTGTTCTTTGTGATAACTCTAGGATTTGATTAGGAGGTTTTACTCATAATGTTGGCCTTTGCACGTTTGTTTGTGCAGAGCTATGAGGTGTGTTTTCTGGATTGCTTCTTGTTTAGGACCTTGGGGTATAGGCTTGTTGAATTGGAGGTAGATTCATTGGTCATCATCAACATCCTTTCATCGACAAGGAATAGGCAGCTAGAGCACAACTCTCTGGTGATGGGGATTCAAAATTTGCTTGCTAGAGATTGGATTGTCAAGATTCGTCATGTTTTTCGAGAAGGCAACAGACTTGTAGAATGGCTAGCCAACTATGTCAAGTCTTTTGAAATTGGAGTCTTTTGTCTTCAATCACCTCCTATAGGCTGTTCTAGTATCCTTTTAGAGGATATAGTTGGGTCGGATGGTTGCTTAGTGCTCCTTTTTTTTTCTCCTTTTGATCAAAAATAAAAATAAAAATTTGGGCTAAATATATTCGAACCCTTGTAATTTATTTTTTTATATTTTAAAAATTATTATTTGCCTTATATTAAATTTTATGATATCATTTTAAAATTATGAATAAACAAAAGATATAATATAAAGATTTATATAATAAATAAATATATAGTTTTTAAAATAGAATGATTAAAATATCAAATTAAAAGTAATTCAATATTATAAACTTTTAAGAAATTTATGCCAACATAAATAACTAACAAGTAATGATTAAAAAGTTCAACCGATTCGATTGGTTTAATCGTAAAAATCTTAAATCATCAAACTTTTCAATTAGATTTTTAACTTTTCGATTTGATTTATTTTAATAACTATTATTGTTAAAAATCGATCAATTTTTGTAAATTAATAAGTTGTTATAAACCAAAATTAATTAATTAATATTTATTTAATAATTTTTTGAATTAAACTTCAAATTTTTACATGAGTAATAACAAATATTTTTCAATTATATTTCAAATTATTTAATTTTATTTAATCTTTACTCGATTTTATGACAATCTAATATCGATTGAATCTTTTAAATATTAATTAAACTTCTCATTTTACCGACTTAACTTCCGATTCGGTTTTTAAAACATTATTGTCAAGAGGAAAAAAAAAAAAACTTCAACCTCATTTTTAGCACAAAAACAATTATATGTATAACTATAAGTTTAGAAAATTTTATAACCATCTTAGTTAATATACTTTATAATAATTACCATGATGGCTATGAAGAACATCAATTGCCCCCATCTCTTTTCTTTTCAACATATGCCTCCCAATGACTTGGTTCCAAAACCAAAAAAATGGTCACCCTACTCTACCTGCTATAGAAAAACGAATATCAACTGCACGCCTTGTCTAAAATCACACCACTAACCTTTGTTTTTTTATCTTCTCGATATATTAACCCCTCAAAAGCTTCGAAGTGCCTAAAGTAGAGTAATATAGGGTGGCGGGGGGGCCGGGGCCAAAGGGTATGGTATTGCTATTTGGTGGGGTGGTAGATGCAAAAACAGAAGCATCCATTTCCGATCCATAACCAAAGCAAAATAGGTATCTGCAGCTTTGGTTTCTGCATGCCATATCAATCCAACAACTCCAAGACAAAGTAGTCATGTTGTAAGAAAAGAGACTTGAGAGGGAAGGAATGTATGTCTGACAAACCCTTTGTTCTTGTCTTTATCCATTATTGTTCAATCAAAGCATTATGAGCTTCTATATATGATTATTCCTACCCTTATTTCATTGCTATTTTCGTCTTCTTTTTTTATTTTTTTGGTTCCTAATTTTCCCTCTTCACCAAAAACAGCACTTACATGAATTACTCAAACTCTGCTTTTGTTGCTTGACAACCCAATTCCGATTCAAATTGGAATTTTATGTTGGTCATCATATCCATCTCAGGCATCTTTTAGTGGGATCTTCTTTATCCGGCAGAGAAATAATGATTCTTTATGATCACCATACGACTTTAATCAACAAAACCACCATCTTTGGTCCAAACTAAAAAAGGGAATTTGGGACTATTAAGGTAATTTGATGTGGAAGTGTGAATATGTTATGGGACGGAACAAAACAAAACAAATAAAACACAAGCATGATGAAGAGAGATGGTTTCTCGAGGAATATGATTTAATTTTTGGCTATGCATATTCATCCTAGTTATTTATACATATATCATTATATACCATAAAGTTTTAGCACAAGTGAAAATAATAAAAAAAAACATAGTTATAGTATGTTTTAGTCTTATGTTTTAAATATACTTCAAATTAAATTTTAAGTCGAAATTAAAACAATGTCTTTTTATTAATGTCAACGTACTCAGTACATAAGACTCCCCGCTTTGTAAAATTTAGAAGGGTCATAAATGTACACAGTCTTATCCTTTTATGGATTTGAAATATTTAAATCAGATTGGTCTGATCTCTCAAATTCGAACTCAAATTAGATAATTCATTTAATTAAGTCAGAGTTAAACAAGTTTGTGAAACCCTAGTAAGAAACATCTCTAACCATTATACCCACGCAGACGCAAGAAGGGGGGAAAAAAAGGATGTGGGAAAGAATAACGTGTTAATTAGAAATGTTGAATGGACAAAAAGAAAAGTAGAAAAAGATTGAAGTCCGGCATTTGATCACCATTGATAAAAAGGCTCTAAAGGTCACAGAGAAAGGCATCTACAAAGTGAAGATGGACAGAGGAAGGAAGCCGACAAGGCATAATATATTCTGACAAACATACCCTTCCATTTGCTAATTTCAACATTCCTTTGGACTCTTCTCTCGACCCTCTTCTACTCCATCAATTCTTTTGCCTCTTTCCTCGTGTACTCTCAACGAAGCAACCTCTTAGATTGCCTTGTCAACATTTTCTGTTTGGACTTTGCAATTTAGCAGCCGATTCTCATTTCTCTTAGAATTTTCTTGGGAGACTCAAAACTTTAGGTACCAGCCACTCCAAAACATGTCCTATATATATCCACTATGTTCTTTTCAAGTCTCCTTCAGATATATATTTATATCTTTACCATCTCAAAACCAGAAAGATTAACACTTTTGATATCTCCAGGTTGTGTTCTCAAATGGGTAGAGAAGTTAGTAACGGATCTGTTAATGTCATTCCCTCCTCCATAGCTCTGCTGCAGGAAAGATTCAGGCAACTTCAGAAAGTTAAACGGATGAGGGAGGAAAGAGAGCTTCTGAAAATGCTGGGAAAGGAGCCTAAGAACATGTATGTTCAAGCAAAGCGACGAGAATCTGCAGGCACTAGATCCTTGTTTCAACCCGAGTTGATGATCATTCAACAACCAGTGTCACCACCTCACGTATCGCTCTCTCTTTGGCCAACTTTGGAGTTGCCGAGCAAACAAACGGGTCTTCAGTTTGTTGAGAGTCCAACAATGGTCGGCTCTTCGCCTCCAAAAATGGCTGCTGACAAGACCAATCGTCACTGCGACAAGCTTGACGATCCTGTGTCTGATGAAATTGACACTTCTCTCCACTTGTAAACTACATTTGCATACTATCTTCGATGTTTATATTAGACTGGAAGAGTAACTATAGTTGTTGATACTAACTAGCCCAGGATAATATTAACAGCCTTAAAGGTTGTTCAATTTCTATGGAGCTATCAAAATTTCCTTTGAGGATTATATTTGATTTTAATAATTTATAGTGTTTAAATAAGTTATAAAAACCATAATAACTAATTTCAATTTATTATACTTAACATACAACTTTTTTTAATGAGCGAAACGTAAATGTAAGTTATGAAATTACAGTTATGAAAATTAATTAAATACTATAAAATGTATAATTAAGATTAAAATTTAATAAGACTTTTTAAAATTAAAAAAGAAAAAATAGGGACTAGCAGAATTATTACATATCATCTTCAGGAATCAGATGACCTAATTATTAATAAACTTCTATATTGGTCGAGTTGTATCATAATTACGTTTACTATGACTTATTTGCTTTAGATTCTTCGTACTTTTCAAATAGTAATTTTTTTAATGAAAGGGAAAGAAAAACTGAGACAAATTACATCACTAATCTAGAGAAACAAACCCCAAACATATCTTCTAAAAGGATAGAGAGGCACTTTATACGTACGGTAGCAAAAATAGTAACTCCTAACTCAAAATATACAGTAAAGTTGGAAAGTTGGTGAGTCAGTCGGTACACTGATTTCCCTCCCAATAAATATGACGAGATAAAATTACCCAATTCTGAGTAAACAACTCGTTGATACCCATTACTAGGGGATTGTGAGACATTGTCTGTTGGATTGAGGATAACATAATATTAATCACTACTAGAGAATCCACTTCTAATTTAACTCTACGATATCCAAGATCCCAAGCAAGCATGAGACCGGAAAAACTCCCCAGAGTTCAGTAGATGCAGAATAGCACCAACCAATATTCTGCACAAAACCTCCAAGTCAAACACCTGAACTATCACGAATAAGACCATTTGTTGTGGCCAGAGAGGACGAGCTTTTGCACGCCCCATCTGTATTCAACCTCACCCAATCATGAAGAAATTTACACCATCCAATAAGTTGCTCATTTCGAGGTCTATTGTCAAGATTTGCTTTACCTTGTCAGACTGAAGCCTTGTAAATATGGTGAATATACTCCATGACATAATATGCAGGAGAAATCGACTAAGAGAAGTGCTCATCAAAGAGAGTCATATTTTTCCAAGACCAAAGGAACCAACAAGCGACACAAAAAAATCAAAGCCAAAAACAATCTTGTGCTTTTGGAGATTCATAACTAGCCAATCATAAGTGTTTAGATTGAAAAAATTAAAAGAGACTACTTGCAAAGGGAATGCAAGCCACAAACTACGAGCTTTGGTGCAATCACGCACAACATGTAACGAGGATTCGTCTGATCGACAATAATAGCACGCAACATCAGTAGTTAAATGTTTGTGAACTTGTTGTTAATTAGAAAGTAATTGATCTTGCGCAAGGAGCCGAAGGAATGAGCGAATACGTTGAGGGTCATTCTAATGCCATACTGCCTTCCTAAATCTACTAGTAGAACGGTCCAAGTGATCCATAACTAGAGAATAAGCCGATGCAGTAGTGAACTGACCGGTGCTTGATATGCCCCAGATTAGCTTATCAAGCCCAAAGTAGGGCTTGGGAGGAAAAATGCCCGCAATGTACATGCAAATAGAAGAAAGGAGCAGAGATTGGAAATCATCCCAATTCCAATTACCATTGTTATCCACAAAATGTTGAACCCGAAGATCAAGAGCTGATTGGGGAATAGGAGCAGTTGTATAGGAAATAAGAGGTCCCAAATCTTTAACCCAAAGATCCAGCCAAAATCGAGCCTTAGAACCATCACATATCAACCACTTCATGCCTTGAAGCATATGGTGCCAAATTGCTTTGATACTTTTCCAAACCATAGAACTACCAATAACATCAAAGGATATTGGAAATGTTGCTGACATCAAAATTATATTAGCATAAAGAATTTGCACCCATAAGGCTTTAGGTTTAGAAACTTAGGTTTGCAATTAAGGCATCATTGTTTTCTCTAATTTTCTGAATGCCAAGACCACCCATCTCTTTAGGTTTGTAAAATTTATCTCAATGAACCAGGTTAACCTTCCTATTGCCATTGCAAGAGCCCTGCAAAAAATTTCACATTAGTTTCTCCAAAGCATTGCAAAGACTTTGAGGAAGACGAACCGTTTGCATTGTATAAATAGAAAGAGCAGATATGACTGATTGAGTCAACATAATTCTTCCTGCAAATGACAAAAGATTTGCAGTCCATCCTGAAAGGTGTTGTTGAACCTTGTCAAGAACATGTTGGTACTTTCTTTTACTAACTCGCTCATGCAACAGAGGCACTTCAAGATAGCGTCCTAAGTCGTTTGTCAACTTAAAACACAATTCTTTGCTCAAATAGCACGCCACAGAGTGATGGACATCTTAGAATAAAAACAACGAGATTTGTCCTGACTAACCCGTTGTCTTGAGGCTACACAAAACGTGTTCAAAGTGTTCTGAATTACATAAACTTGTTCGATTGAAGCTTCTTAAAAAAGAATGAGATCGTTAGCAAAAAACAAGTGAGATAGAGAAGGACCTCTTCTACTTAATTTAATTAGCTTCCATCTTCCTTGAGACATTGAGTGAATTATTAAGTGACCCAGTCATTCCATACATAGCACGAAAAGATAAGGAGATAGTGGGTCACCATATCGAATACCTCTTGAGGGAGTAAAAGCATCACTGAGTTCGCTATTCCAATTCACTTGCATAGACACCGATGAAACACACTTCTTAATAAAGTTTATCAATGATTCAGGAAGCCCAATATCGATAAGTGTATCTTTTATAAAATCGCAAGTAAGCCTATTGTAAGCTTTTTCAAGACCCGCCTTATTGCGATTATCCCTTTACTACCAGATTTCCTTTTATAGTATGGATGACCTCTTGGGCAATAATAATATTATCAATAATCAATTTCCCTGGAATAAAGCTGCATTGATTCGGAGCTATAAGATCATCTAGATAAGGCTTAAGATAGTTAACAACAATCTTAATAATAGCTTTATGAATCACTGAACACAAAGCAATTGGCCTGAATTGAGTGATCGACGTGGGCGAAGAAAGCTTTGGTATGAGAACCATAATAGTACGATTCAGTCCATACTCCCATATTTCATGACAAAAATTGTCTCAATAAAGAGTACCAGCGAAGGCCTTACAATGTACCATTAGGATTGAAAGAATAACGTATTAAACCCATCAAAGCTTGGTGCCTTAGTAGGCGCCATATCAAAGAATGCTGTCTTGACTTCTTCAGGAAGAATTGGACCTCCCAAATCATTTGTAGCCCTGAGAGAGAGTGAAGGAAAAAGACCTCTAATATGAAGTTTAATAGGTGCAAATACTTTTGTCGTATACAATTTCTCAAGGAAATTCTTAGCTATACTTCTGATACTATCAGTGTCCAAACTGACGCAACCATTTTCTTCCTTCAAGGAAATAACCCTCACTTTCGGTCGTTTGGCAATTTTAACAGCATGATAGTGTTTCTGTCTCCTTGGGCTAGCCACTGACTTCTCGACTGTTGGTGCCAATAAAGTTCTTCTAAACAAAGGGCTTGTTTAAGTTCATTACATAAATATTCCTTAAACTCCTGCAAAGAATCTAATTCCTCTTCTTCCAGTGATTTTTAATACCCTCAATTCGTGCCATAATTCTCTTTTTACGATAAAAAATATTGCCAAAAATAGTAGAATTCCAATGCTTTAGTTCTTCTGAAAGATTCCTAAACGTAACACAAAAATTAGTCGTATTAGGATTCCAATTTTCTTCGACAATCTGGGAAAAAAGTTCATGTTTCAACCAAGCTGACTAAAATCTGAATGGCCTAGGAGTAGGAGGTAGTTGAGTTCGTTGTTTTAACGTCACAAGTAGAGGGCGATGATTTGACTTGAGAAAGGGAAGATGAGTAACTTTAGTGTCTTAGAATGATGACTGCCAGGAATTAGGGCATAAAACTCGATCCAGTCTAGCGAGAATCTGTCATCTCCTCCATGTGAACTTTGGCCTTGAAAATCC
>JANIJH010000223.1:8796527-8807001 GCA_024520975.1 Erythroxylum areolatum
GAATTAGGGCATAAAACTCGATCCAGTCTAGCGAGAATCTGTCATCTCCTCCATGTGAACTTTGGCCTTGAAAATCCAAGATCATAAAGTTGACAACATTGCACACAGTGCCGAAACTGCATTCGAGAACCTCCATGTTTATCATTGCTCTCTAACTTTGCATTGAAGTCCCCGCCTAAAATCCACGGCTTAGAAGTAACACTAACAATTTTACGAAGCTACTTCCACAAAAATTGTTGTAAATAATAAGTAGTGCTAGCATAAATAGTAGTGAAATCAAAATAAATTTGATCCCACTCAATATTAACATGAACAAAATGGCGGTGAGTTATCAGAATTTGAGTCATAACTTCTGATTTCCATAATAACCAAATTCTTCCAGAGAATCCATTAGTTTTCACCCTGAAAGAATGAGGAAAATCCAAACTCCTAATAACTTTCAGCGCACAAACACCACTAATTCTTGGCTTAACCAAAACAAAAAGGAGAGGATTATAAATCCGAACGTAGTTCTTTAAAATCGGTTTGAAGGTCTTACCTCCAGCTCCCTGACAATTTCATATGAAGATCAACATAAATAATAAAGACCAAGAGAAGAAGTAAACATTGTTAAGCATGAGTGTTTACCAAGTCATCAACCTGAACACCATATGTGTTAGTTAAGGGATTCTGTGGCAACTCATCCATCTGAGAATCTGGTACAAAGGAGTTATTACTTGCTGAAATCGATGCTTGCCCAGGATCAGGTGGCCTAGATGGAGGCAGAATATGTTTGTTAAACAATGATGTCATTGTGGTATTCATAAAATCTTCATTCATGTCCTCCTCTATTACACTATAGACTATGCCATCATTCATAGGCAAAGCAAAAGAGTTGACTTGTATCACCAAATCTTTATGTTATTGAATAAAAATAGCAACGTGAATAGTTGCATTTCTTTGGGTCACATCTGGCACCTATCTTGGATTAGAAAGGTTCTTAGTATGATTAGAGTGGGCTATTGCGTTCTTCGGTGTATTAGCAGGTTCTTTATAGAATGGAGCCTGGATTTTATTCCCAACAATCCCACTAGATGATGACTTATCTATTCTAGGGCCCCTACCTGCCACTTGCTTTCTAGTTTTTGCTTGTAGTTGACCCAAATCCGTTCTAGCTATAGAAACTCCATGTTGCTTCCCCTCAGCAGGAATAGAATGTTCATTTAAGGATTCAAGTAATTCATTTTCTGTCAAAATCTTATACCTCGAACCTCGCGATTCCTCCTGATTGGTAGCACCCCCCTCATATCACGTCCTTATAGAATTTCCTTGATTGACGGACATCTAGTACGTCTTTGAACTTGTATCCAAGGTCTATAAACCTCCTTTCGATTTTCGACGGCCAATGTTTCAATTCTTGGTGTCATTAGGGTATCCGTCCCATTATCCTCGTTGATGCCCCCTGTATCCGGAGGAGCTTTAGGCCTTGTAGGACAATCCATAGCTCCATGGCGAACAATACCACAAGAGAAACAAATCTGTGGCAAACCCTCGTATGCTACTTTGATGATTTCACCATCAAGTTTGACTATGAAGCAAAGAGGGGTGTTGATATCAATATTAACTGCAACCCTCGCAAACTTTCCATGCTGAGACTATTGAGTATTATTATCTATCTTCATTGTACGTCCAACCAAATTCCCAAGGGCTTTCAGGATAGAGGGATGATAACGACTATTAATAATTCTGGAAAACAAACCTAAGCTACAATACGAGAGATTTTGCCAGAAGAGGGACGATAGTTTGGGTGCCATAGTTGCACTGAAAGAACATGTCCTAATATCACCGAAGGACCCTTTGTTAGAGCATTTATATAGTCATCTTCCTTCACAAAATTAATAAAGAAAAAGTCATTATCAATTTCGACGATCTTTATAAGACCAACCAATTTCCACATTATATTTAGTCTGTTTTTGAGCATATTAAAACCCATTCTACATCCTAGCAGCTTGACAACAACGACCTTCTCCCACTGTTAATCTAGGCGGCCTTTAAAGGAACTGGACAATTCTATTCCCATGCTAAATTCGCCTTGCACCATATTAATATCACCCTCTGCAATCTCAACATGATCCTCTTCAGGCCATTCTAAATCCCTGTCATCTTTATCATGAATTGGATGACTTGCGACAACTACGCTATAGCTAGGTTTAATAGTAGGCGGAGGAGGAGGACGAGGAGGAGAGTCTTCCTCACGATCACGTATACGAACTTTTTTAGCGGCGTGGTCATCGTTTTTAAGAGCGTTGAGTTCACCCCTCGTAGCCTCAGAGTAACAAGTCAAACCAATACTATAATAATTAATAAGTAAACCCTAAAAATCATTAAATTTGAGAACACCGTCCCATTAACTTCTCTTAAATTAGAAAGTTTATAAAAAAATTCTCATTTTAAAAATTTTAAATTTAAATTTTTAGTTTTCGAAAAAACTCGTTCTCTTAAACTTTAAATAAAAATTAATGATAAAAATAATATTATGAAAATCGGACTGGAAGTTAAACATGTAAGATGAAGGGTTTAAGAATTAAAAGGTTTAATTAGTATTAGATCGTTGTAAAACTGGTTAAGATTGAATAAAATTAAATAATTTGAAATTAAAGTTTAAGTGAAAAAGAAGACCGTGAAATAAAAATTTATCAATTTATTTTGATTTATAAAAATAATTAGTTTATGAAAACTGACTATTTAATTAATAAACTGATCTATTTTTAACAACAAAGATTATTAAACAAAATCAAACTGAAAAGTTAAAAAATCTGATCGAAAAATTTTTCGATTCAAGATTTTCACTATTAAACTGATCAAATTAATTAAGTTTTTAAAACATTGGATAAACCACATGCAATATAAATATCATATATATGGAATAATCAAATATTACTAATATATTAATATAACTCAACTCTTAAACTAATATTTAAATCAATTAATAATTATAAAAAATTATTAATTTAGATTAAATTTAAAAGATATATTAAATTTCCCTGCAAATAGTATTTAAAATAAGACATCCTTTGTTGCACTAACCAGCCCAAAATTAGACATTAGCCCAAAATTCGACATTCTCTTTTGGAACATGTTCCATACCCTAACCAGTCTGATTAGCGAATCCTTAAACGTTAAGTAATGACCCTATTGACTGTTTATCATTTTGTAGTTTCATGCTTTGGTCGCTAATGTCCGGAAAAGCTCCCTCAGATTCTTAACAAAACGATTTAATGCCGTCCGTCCGACCAAATTGCTCTTCCTGGTTGTACTGCACAGTTTTTGGAAGATGGAGCCTTTCTTGTTATTTTCATTTGTCGGTTTAAATTTTTCGGAGAAAACAAGAAAATGGTTTTTGAACGTATAGATAGAGAGCTTTGTGGCATTTATGTAATGGACATAAGAACTTTATACCATACTGTTTGCTATGATAAATCCTTCAGCATCCAACTAACTTATGTGAATTGTAATCTATGGCTTGACTGTAGATAAAATCTGATGATTAATATTGGTTGATGCTACGCCATTTTTAGTACCTGATCACAGCGTCAATGCCGTGACATTTGATTACAGAGTTTAAGCAAACATTTGGTGTCACGACTTGAACATTGTTAAGTGTCACGTTGGCTTTCCCGTGGTTCTGGAACTTGATAAACCGGCTTCGAAACCCTGATGGAACCATAGTCCCTGTTGGGAAATGAGTCAAGTCGGTGAAAGAAAGTGGCATCAGGATTGAATGACTGAGCAGGAAATCTTCAACATGGTCAGGGGATATTGAGGATTTGGATAACTCACGGTCAATTGGCATCAGGAGTGTCAGGTCCTCACGATTCAGGCGAGACGTCCCGTTCAGCATTTGCAGAAGAACTGCAAAAGCATAGAAGGACTGTGATCTTACTCTTATGTCAGCTATGGCGGCTTGCATATCAGTGTGGTAAGAGTTGTGAGAGGTGGCTTCAGATTGAGTAGCCATTAACAAAGATATCAGGAACAAGACGGTGGATATATCCATTTTGGGACAAGAGAAAGATCATGCGGTAGTGAAGATGATGGAGTTGGAGTTTTTAGCTTATTCCTCAGAAATGGAAATGAGGGAGTGAAGTGAGTGAATATAGCAGGTGTGAGTATTTCATGCATACCATATGCATATTAGTAATCAAAGTAGGTTAGACACGAGTTGATTGCTTATACTAGAAATGGGAATTTCATGTCTTTAACCCTTTTATTTACAAATTTGTATTAACTTTAGATTAACATATCAATAACAGTTTAAGTTTATACACTTTTTGATATGTATCTTAACCAATTTCCAGGCTTACATTCTCCATAAGTAGACAAATCGAAAGCTTAGTGATTGAACTGACCATATTCTCTATAAGTAGAACAGGAGTTTCTTCTTTCTTTGTTTCTGATCTCTGCCACAGCTATTTCAGAAGGATATAAACAATGTACTTCCACCTCATAACATGTGCCATTTCACATGGAAAATCCAGGGCAAATTGGAGAATGTGAAGCAACATCAAATTCTTGTCTTACTATTCAAGCAATGAATATAACTTGGAATCTCGGCTTTCTGAAAAAAGTGGATATCTTCTTTGAAATTTGGTACCCCACATTCATGGATTTATAGATCTCATAGAACTTCGTCTGATGTTACCAAATTCATCTGGTGAGCTTCCTGCAATATCACAATGTCACAAGCTTTTCTGAGGATATTTCTGCTGTCTCTGTTCTTTGTTTATACAACTTCACAAAGATCAGGTACTATAATCGATAATCTCAATATATTTCTGAACTAAAGCTAGGTGACTGAAGTTTCTGTGGAGATGTAGATTGGAAATCTGACGAATGGTGCATAGCTGATGAGCAAACCCCAAATGAGGAGTTGCAGAAGGCACTTGATTGGGCTTGTGGCAAGGGAGGTGCTGATTGCAGCAAAATCCAAGCACACCAGCCTTGTTTCTTGCCCAACACATTGAAGGATCATGCCTCTTATGCCTTCAATGACTATTATCAGAAGTTCAAGCATAATGGAGCAACTTGCTACTTCAACTCTGCTGCTATGATTACTAATCTTGACCCAAGTAAGAAGACATTGTCAGTATTCTGTTGCTAAATCCAGTTTGCTAAACCAGAAACTAAGATAACTGTTTCTTTCTTTATCAATATCCATTACAGGTCACAACTCCTGCAAATTTGAGTATTTCCCTTAAAAGGAATGGATTCAAGATTTCGCATCAAATGGAGCCATTAAAAGGGTCTGCTGGTTTAAGCTTTAAATTCCATATTTATCATGTACTTCAACATGCTCTTTCTTTTCCAAGTGATACTCCTCTACCATGTTATCCAGAGGGTGGCACTCGATCGTAACTTACAAATAAACAAAGAAAAGGACAATTTTGCTATGGCTATCTCTTACAACACCAACAATCTCAACATCTCTTATAACTAGTCAGTGCTTTTAATGTGTTTGTGATCTCGAGAATCCAATGAAAGAAAGAAAACAGTTCCACTTTCATAGCATCATGAGCTTATCAATTCTGTCTGCAGTTCCATAACTTTCTTTTCTAAAGGAAACAAAAAGAATACAATATAAAGAATTAAAGAGCTTCACAGAATTCCGTGATCATGAGACTATCACACCAACTGTCAAATTTCTGTAAGAACGTGGCTCGTCCAAGTTGGTCACTTTCACTTTCACTTTCCTTTTTAAAAGTGAAAGTGAAAGGCCAGCCATTGCTGCATCAGAGACTTGCCCATGTGACAACTTCACATCTGTCACCCAACAGATTTTTCTTTTTGATGATATTTCACTAGAATTAGTTCAATGTTATTTTTGCACCCGTCAAATATATAAATTTTATAGTATAATTTTTTACTGTACAATAGTAATTTATATGTTCATGTACGATGATATGATCCTTGTTCTTTGATTTGTTATCATCTTTTCTGTTTAGTAATGTTCATTATCTTATCTATGAGATTTAAAACTTGTAAAATCTATAATCATTTAATATTAATTAAGTCAAAACATTAAAACAAGAGAATGTAACAATTTAAGCTCAAACTTCGATTAGATTAAGAATTAAAATAATATTAAATCAATTAAGTTGGAATAAATCGATTTTCTGAGTTAAAATATAATTAAAATTAGTATATGACCAAGTATATGATGAAAGAGTCGAAAAGTATATTAACAAAAGTAATAAGTATTTTGTGTGAGAACTGAACAATTCTGGACAATTTCAGTACAGAAAATGAGGAGAATCTGGACAGTAGAACAAAAGAGTCCACTTCCAAATATTTTAAACATTGTGAAATTGAGTAGACCAAAATGCTGGCTCTAACTGTAACTTATAGGCAAATTGAGAATCAGGAGATAGGATATATAAAACAAACAGAGGACTGTGATACTTCACTAGCTGTAGTCCATGTCTCAAGCATCTTTGACGATTTTTGTGTGCAACCTAAATTTGCAAAAAAGATATTTGTTAGAAAGAGAAAACAAAATCTCAAATATCATAAATAATAAATGAGCTTTCCTGTAAAGATGAAACTTCAGTGGTCCCTATAATTATTTCTTGTCGTTGTCTAATATGCAGATAGTCGTTCTCCCTCTCTTAAAGGAGTTTTTGTTCTTAGATCATGCCGTAATACGACGGTAGATTAATTATCTTATCCAATTTCTTATTAACAAGTAGATTTTATGCAATATTGAACCGGTTCGGACTGGACTAATTTTACCGAGCCTAAATTAGACCAGCCGTTTGGGACTGTTGGAAAGGTTTGGTGGTGAGTTGGGTTGGTAAGGGGTTCTCCTAGCTTAAGTGAGGTCACGGGTTTGAACCGTCCTTATGTATGCAGCCGTTTAAAACTTTGGGTCAGAGCTTTACCTCCTGTAAGGGACCTATCCGGCTCAAACAGGGATTAGTCTGAGGATAGATGACTTAAAGGTGTCTTCTCATATTTGGAGCCTTTCTAGAATACCTCGTGAGCAACAAAAAATAAAAAGGTTTGGTGGTGTGCCAAAAGATAGGTGATGTATACAAATATATCACGTGAAATCTCCACTCGACCTACTTCCCAGTGCCCTGCATCAAGTGGAAGAAAGCCAGCAACTTTAAAACTTTTTTTTTAACGATATATTTTAGAAATGTCTTAATTATAAGAAGATATTTTTAAGCTATTCACTTTCAATCTAATCCTTGTTTGAGTTGGGTAAATTCTTTATAGGAGATAAAGCTTTAATTTTAAGTTTTAAATGACTATATACAAAAAGGCGGTTCAAACTTACAACTTTACTTAAATTAAAAGAACTTTTTTATCAAGTCACTTGTGCCTGGAAGTTTTTAAAGCCCTTTTTTTTTTATCAACTGCCACTGCTCTTTAGCTTCAGCTTCGACTTTGATCATTTCCTTGCCACTTACAAGTGTATGTGAGTTAAGTTCTCACTTTCTTCCCAGTACAGTATTCACTGGCACGGAAGTGAAATGGTCCACCTTCAATTAACCAAAGAGTTAAGATGGCTCTCAGCTCATCTGACACTCTTCTTGGGACAAGCAACGAGCTCTCAGCTGCTAGGGTTTTATTACTTTCTCTTAAATTAGTCTTGAATGACTCACATTCATTAACTCACCTCTCACTGTTGTTTTCTCTACGGGCTGATGCATTTTGACCATTTGGCAGCCTATCAGACTTGCACATACCTTCTCTTCAGTACATAAATAGAAATACTGAAATATGGAGAGAAACTAAAGCCACGAAGGAAAGGTCTTGTTCTTGTGGGGTTTCTTTTTAAGTAGTGGGACTTTGTTAGGCGTGTAGTTCCTTGTCATCCTTGGGCCTCTCAACTCTTTTTGGTTTTTTTTCCCCCTCTTCCCTCCGGTGTTTCAGAAGAGAAAAGAAAAAAGAAAGACAAGAAAATGAGTTATTTGAGTGTTGGTGTTAGTCCAGGAAATGTACCAGTATATCATGGTACTAGCTTGAAGGTGATTGATAAGAGGGTGAGGATTGCAGAGATTGTTTTGAGGTGTTTGATTTGTGTTTTAGGAGTTGCCGCTGCTGTTCTTGTAGGAACAGACACTCAAGTTAGAGAAATCTTCACGATTCAAAAGAAAGCTAAATTCACTGACATGAAAGCTCTGGTGTAAGATCCCCAACTTCTGTATTTTTCAATTTCCCTGAAACTCTAAATTTTCTCTTTCAAGTCTTCATTTTTCTCATCATCTTGCAGTTTTCTGGTGATAGCCAATGGGATAGCTGCCGTCTACTCGTTGGCTCAAGCGGTGCGTTGTGTTGTTGGGATGGTCAGAGGAAGTGTACTCTTTACCAAGCCCTTACCTTGGATCATCTTCTCTGGAGATCAGGTATGTGCTAAATGATACTTGCATGGAAAACAACAGAATTCACCGTGATGTTCCATTTTTTTAAAAACTAATTAAATATCATTAATTAAATATTATTAATATGATATTTAATTTTTAATTCTTTAAATTAATTTAATTAAATTTAAATTAGTAAATTAAAAATAAATATCTTAAAAAGAGCTCAGATGGGCCTGGTTCCGGCCAGCTGCCATGCTTGGGTAAGTCTCTTAAATTTTGTACAGTGATGTCTTAAAGGACACGGAAATATAATTGATGAGAAAAGTGAAGTTCCTGGTACAAAAGGAGCAGAATGTCCTTCTTCTCTGTCTTAACTATATCCACAAAGATCAGATTCTTTTGAAGCTGAATCCATGTTCTTGGTCTTCTGTTCAAAAGATTCTGATCTTTGTGCTGACTCCTCTTCTGTTCAAATTAGGTGAGCTGTAGCCCACAGCATTGATACCTCTGAAGTGTCTCATTCTTGTGATTACCTAGTCAATGCCAGTCTTTTCCATTCGTTACTTTAAAATTTACAAAATTTAGATTGTATTTTGACACATTAATTGTCCCAACATATTTTATTATCAGGGCAGATAGGAATTTATAACAATTAATACATGATGAAGACTGAACGATCAATTGGTTGAATTGAACTTATAATTTCATGTCATTTCTTGAAATGATTTCTGGCACATCTTGTCTTCCTGATAAAGTTATAATTAAGGGGCTCCAGCCAGCTTGCATGATAAATTACAAGTGATCAAACTTATTACACAACTTGTTTGAAGATGAATGAACTGATTGCAGAAACTCATGAACTTGTTCAAAGCAAGTTCAAGTCTAGTACAACTGAAGATTGTTACATATTTAATACGATCGAACCGTCTCCATCTCTGTAGTTAATCGCTTACCTGACGGTTGCTGCGGTGGCAGCTGCTGCACAATCAGCAGTATTAGCAAAGTTTGGACAGCCTGAGCTGCAATGGCTGAAAGTATGCGACCTGTATGGGAAATTCTGCAACCAAGTTGCCGGAGGAATAGCAAGTGCAGTGTTGGCTAGTCTCGGCACGGTGGTCCTTTCGTGCGTGTCCGCCTTTAGCCTCTTCCGGTTGTACCGCGGCGACAAGTTTAAAAACGGTGGAAGGTGGTAGATTTCCTGAAAATAGCATTATGTCATACAAATATTGGAACCCTGAATGTGCCGTAGTGTTTAGTATTGATAGAGTTCTCTAACCTGTGTAATCTGTAAGCTGGTGCTTTCTTACAAATACTCTTGCCATGTTTAGAATGAAGTTAGCTTTTGTCATGTCTGTAACTAGCTGTTTTTCCTTTAGAATCAATCAGTTTGAAGTTGATGCCTCGTTTTGTACAATATTATTATATAAAACAAAAATGAATGCAGAATTATGTTAAAAGCGTGGTAGAACATATATGAACAGTTTGTTTATGGAAGTGAAAGAATAGGAGATTGAGGGAGAGAATATTTAGTAAGATAAAAAGATGCAAAAGCCTCTTTTTATGTTTTATTAATGTTTAAAATATTAAAATTATTTAAAATATTTTATTAAATAAAACTTATTTTTTTATTATTTTTAATAAATTATAATTAGATTAAAATAATGATAAGTTACTAGAGTTGTAATGAGTTTTAGTAATTATATATATTTTGTAACTTGCATTGACCTAACATTATAATATGTTTTTCTAATAATTAACAATAATATCTTACTAAAAAATTTTAAAATAAGAAATATATTGAAGTTCAGAAGTAAGCATACTTAGCCTCTGTTTAATTAGGCTTATATCAGTAAAAATTTTTGTCAATAGAGTTTTTTTTAGATCTTTTAGGAGAATAACTTTTTTAAGAAGCCAACTGACTGTTTGATTGTTATTTAAATTTTTTTAAAAAGCTTCATACAGTAGACTATTTGACAACATAAAAATAAAAAGTATTTTTAATTATAACTATATGTTATTTTGCAATAAAAATTATTTGTGCATATAAAAATTATTTAAAATATATTAAATAATATGCAAAGCACAATATATTAATTATTATATAATTTTAAATCATATGAAACACA
>JANIJH010000223.1:8807101-8820662 GCA_024520975.1 Erythroxylum areolatum
ATTATTTAAAATATATTAAATAATATGCAAAGCACAATATATTAATTATTATATAATTTTAAATCATATGAAACACAGATAAAAATGTATATAACTAAATCTTTTATATAGATTATAACATAAGTAAAACTAGTATTAAAAATAAATATTAAAACATATAAAAAAGTTAAATAATATTATATAAAATATGAGTTTGTGGGTATTGTGGAAATTATGTGTAAAACATAAGGATAAAAGAGACTAAAAAATAGGCTCATTAATTGATCTGAAAAATCTACTTGAAAAAGCCATTTGAGATACTCTTTTGAAAAGTTCTAAATTTGAGCTTCTTAAAAAGATATATTTTTACTGCCAAAAGAGTTATATCTATTAAAATAATGTTTGTTTAAATTTTACAACTGAACATACTTTAAAAAAAAAAGCTTTTGTGCTGGAGAAAAAAGGTCATTAATTTCTCAAAAGCTCATCCAAATAGTCACTTATAAAAAAGT
This sequence comes from Erythroxylum areolatum, assembly GCA_024520975.1. NCBI lineage: Eukaryota > Viridiplantae > Streptophyta > Magnoliopsida > Malpighiales > Erythroxylaceae > Erythroxylum > Erythroxylum areolatum. The sequence continues at coordinate 8,807,593 of JANIJH010000223.1, forward strand.
AGGAATGTCTTGGCTGGGCTGAGCTGAATCCGGGGATAGATCAATCCGTGGTCGGGCCAAACCACGAGCTAACGGACCGAGCTAATCCGACTCATCTTATAATTTTTTTTACAAAAATATAAAAAACAACATTATTTTTAAAATAACGACCGAGCCACAAGTGATCACTTTTAACCCGTAGCTTGCTTGTAACTTGGTCAATCGGGCCCAAAATTAGGTCAGATCTGGATCAAAATTGACACCTATGTTAAAAAGTAAAAAAGAAAAAAAGTTAAAACCCCTAATTCACCGTATTAGAAAAAAAACAGTGAAAGTGACAGCCGCCACTAGTGACTCGTGGCGGACATGTGCCCCTTAAAAAGCCACTGTAAATATAATCGGCATCTGATTGGATGACAAGAAAGTCAAGAGCTCTTATTGGACACTTCTCACATCCACTCTACAACCGCCCACACGCATTCTCTTCTTCCTTTTTATTTCCCTATTCTTGACTTTTATTTTCCCCAAAATACGATGAAAAAGGGTTAATGAACAGAAATACACCCACCGCCTTTCCATTTTTGTTCAACATAAACCCTAACATCGGAGAAGCTGCTATTGGTTTCCGATCACTGAAGAGATGTCGGAGAAGTTCTCGCCGGCACTGAGAATTGGAGATCTCAGCGACTTCATAGCACCGTCGCAGACATGCGTCGTTTCTCTCAACTCCAATTCCACCCGCAAGAAGCCCGCTAGGCCTCAGGTTTTTGCCTTCAACTGTTATTAAAAGAGTTTCTTTCTATGAAGTTTTTAGTTCTCGGTTTTTACTTTTTATGATTGTAATTTCGTATGAACTTTTGGCTGGTGTAGGTTTCAATAGATAATAAACAGCAAACTGAACCAGTTAAAATTTCTCTGAAGGATTGCTTGGCTTGCAGGTAATTTTATTTTTTATGTATAATTTAATATCCGATAATTCGGTGTTTGTTGTTCTTAATTGCCAAAGACGCCGTTTTTTTATGAGGATTCCTTCTGTGTGTTGATTAATCTTTGTTGGGTACTTGTTAATCGTTGGTTTAATTTCCCACAAGTTCTGCCACCATTCTATTCAATGATTAGGTGACGAGATGGTAATAATTTATAAATGCTTAATTAGTTTTCTTTTTTTTTTGCAATAAATTTGCGACTTTATTTGAGTTTGGCTACTGCCTATAGTCTTGTTACTAGGGCTTTCAATGCTTTCTGTAATGATGACCACGAAGACAATGGCAAAATTTTTAATGGTTACTGACAGAATGTACTTGCATAGTCATGTCGGCAGGATGGTTACTAGTCTTTTAATTAATGTGATTAGTCTACATTTTGCAAATAATTGGTCGGTTTTGCATTGCTAATAAAAGGGTTGAATTATTTTCGTGACATTGCAGTGGATGCATAACATCAGCAGAGACAGTCATGCTTGAAAAACAAGGTTTGGATGAGTTCCTTGCTAACATCAATAAAGGAAAAGCTGTTGTTGTTTCCTTGTCTCCTCAGTCAAGAGCTTCCTTTGCAGTCTATTATGGCATTCCTCCAATTCAGGTACTAATGGGGCTTTCTTATTGATGCTGCGTATACTTGAAGATGAAATGATGTCCTTCAAATGTGGAGTCATGCATTTTTAATATGCTATTCTTTTCAACTTTCAGGTTTTTAAAAAGCTCACAACATTTTTCAAGTCCCTGGGAGTAAAGGCCGTATTTGATACAAGTTGCAGCAGAGACATGACACTTATTGAAACTTGCAATGAGTTCATTAATCGATACAAAGAAAGTCAGTCAGTCGAGGATGAAAAAGCTAGGCCATCATTACCAATGCTTTCTTCAGCATGTCCAGGTTTGTTTTGTCCCTTAGCATAATATCCCCATTCCTGAAAAAAAGGGAACGATAACCCTCTTTGTGCGGCTTCAAGGGTAGATGGTTGGAGAGAGCTGGAAAAGGCTGTGTAAAAACAAATACAAATATGCTGTGACATTCTTACATGTTGTGACATAACTGGGATTATAGAGTGAACAAGTTTTAATCGGAGCTGCTTGACCTTTTCATCCTTCTGTAATTGTAGGTTGGATATGCTATGCTGAAAAGCAGCTAGGATCCTATATTTTACCTTACATTTCATCTGTCAAGAGTCCTCAGCAAACAGTTGGTGCTGCCATCAAGCATCACTTATGCCATAAAATAGGTCTTCGGTAATGATACAACCTAATCTTTTCTATCCATTTTTTTTGTGATGTTCATTTCTAAATGATTTTTCATCAAGCATAACTTTTTGAATCATCTAATTCTTGTCCTTTTGACAAGAGCAACTGATTAAAACTTTTTAACGGAGTCTGTGATAGGCTCAAGTTATACTTTGATAACTCATGTTACTTCCTAAAGCACGATAGACATATATGAATGTTGTTGAATGCAGTATGTGAGAAAAATTCTAATGGATGAAAACTAATTACTAGGCCAGATGAGATTTACCACGTGACTGTGATGCCTTGTTATGATAAGAAGCTTGAGGCTGCGCGAGATGACTTTATTTTTGAAGCAGAATCTGGTATTAAACTTCCAGAGGTAGATTCAGTTTTGACGACTGGAGAAGTATTAGACTTGATTAAGGTAAAGCAATTTGTTAAATCCTTGTGATTTCTGTGATCTCTCCCCTTAAGAGCTATATTCTGAATTATAAGTACTTTTGGTCAACTTTTGCAGTTAAGGTCCGTAGATTTTGAGGCTCTAGATGAATCTTCTCTTGATAAAATGTAAGGTCTTTCAGTTATTCTTAAGAATTTTTACCATACATGTATCCTGGAAGTGTCTGTTAAGAAATGATGTTTGGTGACATTCCTGCAGGTTGACAAATGTTGATGAAGAGGGACATCTATATGGAGTGCTTGGAAGTTCTGGTGGCTATGTGGAAACGGTATTTCGGCATGCTGCTAAATCACTATTTGGAATTGAAGTCAAAGGTCCATTGCCCTTCAAGACGATAAGGAATACCGACTTCCGTGAGGTGATTCTTGAAGTAAGACGTTCTCTTTAATTCTCTGTCATTCCGTCATTTCCTAACTGTTTTTGCATGCATTATCTAGAAGTATAGTTAGTTGTTGATTTGCGCATGATTAGCTGGAGATGGGAGGATCTGAGTTGGTTTTCCTACCCAAGCCTTTCCCTTTCCTCATTGATGTGAATATAAGCCTAGGGTAAAGTTTAGCCTATATGTATAACGTGAAGCTCCTGTATACAACATGATGTGGTACTTTTTGCCAGCTGAATTTTATATTTAAGGTACACTCACAGGTAGCTGATTGTTACTCTTAAACTTTGTCATGAATCATCTTGTACATCTTGTATTGCAGGTAGATGGAAAAGTTGTGTTGAAATTTGCCCAATGTTATGGCTTCCAGAACCTGCAAAATGTTGTAAGGAAAGTCAAGATGAGGAAATGTGACTATCATTTTGTGGAAGTCATGGCATGTCCATCAGGTTTCTTTTCTGTCACATGCACTTGCTTGCAAACTTTCTTGGACAAATTTCTCCACATGAGGCGTGACCATCTATATTTTTGTTTAAGCAGGTTGTTTGAATGGTGGAGGTCAAATCAAACCAAAGCCAGGACAATCCCCAAAGGATTTGATTCAATTGTTAGAAACTGTTTATATGGAAAATGTAAGCATCTCTTGAATTTAATGGTCTCTGAAACCTATTCTTGTACTGGTATAAATACTGTGGAACATGCTGCTATTGCTGTTCTAATTTCATATCTTTACCTTCCCTATGTGCTTATGCTGAACTTTTTGATATTCGAACATCTTATGATAGAAGATATGCAAGTTGATCACTTATGTGCTGGTTTAAATAGTTGATTTATCCGAGGAGCTCATGTACTTTGGTTTTTGGAGATTGCAAGTTCCACGGCATTTGTTTGTTGTATTGTGTAATATTAAAACATTTTCTGATGACCACGTAGGAGACGTGTTCCATACTGATTTATGGATTCAATGTCTACTAGAGGTTTTGAATGCACAATGCTTCACATGACTACGGTCATTTGATTGTCAAAATGGCCTTGAGTTAAAAGATACAGAATGATCTGCTACGGGCTTGCCTGATCTGCTTATACCTTTTTCTAATTCTATCCTTGTGCTTGTTTTCGTTGTCCTTGCATTATCATAGAAGTCATATGGTTTTGACTGTTTGTTCAATTTTATCTTTGTAGGTTTTGGTTGCAGATCCTTTTGATAATCCTACAGTTAAATGCATGTATGACGAGTGGCTCGAACAGCCTGGTTCAGAGAAAGCTAAAAAGTATATACATACAGAATATCATCCTGTGGTTAAAAGCTTAACTGTTCAATTGCATAATTGGTGATAGCTTTCAGTCATCACCTATACAGAAGGGCAAATTTCCTGTTGCTGGCTAACCTATGGCTTTTCATAATCCAAGTTATCTCTGTGATCTGAAACATTATATGCCTTACTATGTGTTGTTCCTTCTTGGGGTTGCCTTTTGAGGGGGTCCAATTTTGACAGAGTAAAACATAACTCCTGATGTATTGTATTGATCTTGTAAATGCTCTATACTTAGGCTTCTTCTTAGATAGGGAATACAAATTATTGCATACACATTGTAATCTATGTTCTTTTTCTACCCTTCTTTTGGTCGAAGGGTTCAAATAATGTTCTGTGAATCCACGTAAAAACTTTGTATTTTCAAGCTGATATACGAGTTTTCTACAATGGAAGGTAGTACTAGTAGTTTGTCCCATGTTTTGAATACGTAGTAAACTTTGTCATGCTCTGTTTAATATTGATGTTATGGCCAATGGAGCAAACAAAGGCCGTCTCCGTCTGAAAATGGGTCTCTTGTGGGAATTCTGCAAGTGTTGCTTTGGCTTGGAAGAAATAGATTGTAAAAAAAGGAACCAAATCTGAACCAAAATCAGTGAATTGACTAAGTCATTGAACTAAGCAAACAAGGACAAACAAATATGGAGCTGTGATTAGAATATTAGGCAAGACTTTTGACTTCATTCATACAACTTTTCTTATACTCCATCTTTGAGTCCAATAACAACACCCTCATATTGTCGTGCCCCTAAACTTTCAACTTTGTTGTGTGTCATCATTTGTCTGCCTAGAATTTTTTTTAAAGGATTAATTAAACTGAGTAGTTGCAACTTTTCATATTTTAAAAGTTTGGTTAGATTCAAGTTACGAGGTCAGTTAATTCAGATTAATTCGGATTATCTTAAGATAATATTGTTATAATGTAATAGATTATCAAACGCACGTACCAAAATGACGTTATTTTAGTCGATTAAACTAAATTGATATCGTTTCAAGAGAGAACAATTCAGGTCGTTGAATATTATCTAAAAGTTAATCAATTTGCTAATGAGTTGTTAACTTAGTGCTAGGCCAAACTTACCAATTCGGTCATTGTAGTGTAATAGATTTTTAAACTTACAAATCGTTTCAAAAAAAAACTTTTCAGGTTGTTTAATGTTGTGAGTCAGTTTTCTAGCTAACCCCTTTAAGTCCCATCCGAAAGTAACAATATACGAAGGATTACAAATATATTAATTTTGTGTTAGATTGGACCACAATTATCATTCCTAGTTTTAGGAAAAGACATGGAAAATAAGCAAAATATATCAGAAATAATTAAATATTATCGTAAAAATTAAGTGATAAATTTCTAAAATATGAAATATTAAAAGACACCTGTTAATCAATCAGGCAATCTTTAACCACAAGCTCATCTTTTTAGCTTCAATGTTGCAGATTCAAGTACCATCTTTGGATTCAATTGATTACATTATAACCTAAAGTATCTGATGCAAGAAGAATGGAGTTATTCCAGTATATATCTTCCAGAAATTTTATGTATCATTAACAGAGAGCTGATAGATAAAAAATGGAAAAATAATACATGATTTGAGCTCATTTAATTCAGAACTTGCATAGTCTCCATGGATTGGTTGGACTCGTCGTGTGAAAATACGTGAGGAGTGGGAACCAAATACAACGTTTCCTTTCTTCCAATGGTAGCTCCTGAGTTTTCAGTCATGTCCAAGTTCTCTGGTGTTGTTCCTTCTGGCAATTTCCAATCAAAATGATACAGTAATTGAGCAATGGGAAGCTCAATGTTAGCCATTCCAAAGGTTATGCCAGGACAAATCCTCCTTCCAGCTCCAAATGGAAGGTACTGAAAGTGAAGTCCTCTGAAATCAACTGAACTATCTTCGAACCTCTCTGGCATAAAGCTCAGAGGTTCACGCCAGTACTTGGGGTCCCTTCCAATAGAGTAGGCATTCACCATCAATTTGGTTTTCTCTGGGATTTCATACCCATCAATCACACAAGCTTCTCTGGTCTCTCTTGGAAGCAACAATGGTGCTGGTGGGTGTAGCCTCAGAGCTTCTTTGATCACTAGCTTCAAGTAGGACAATTGCTGAACATCTTCGTCTGTGATCTTTTCCTTTCCCTTGAAGACTCGTCTCACTTCAGCTTGTGCTTTTTTCAAAACTCTTGGATTTCTCATCATTTCAGACATCGCCCACTCCACTGTCAGTGATGAAGTATCAGTCCCAGCCACAAACATATCCTGCATTAAGTGTGTCAGAAGTTAAGATTCAACTGAGAAAAGGGCTAGAAAATCGATAATCTGATAGAGGAAACTAACCAAGATGACAGCTTTCAAGCTGGTAGTAGTAATGGGACATTTCAAATTGCCACCCTCTTGAGATTTCAGAAGAACATTAACGAGATCATCATCTTCTGCATCAGCAGTACCGTTTTTTGAGTTCATCAGTTCCTCTTTATGGTCTTGTATGATTTCATCCAGTAACCTAGTCATCTTTTCTTGAATACGTTCAAGTTTAGATTTTATCCCACTAAGTCCTTGAAGGAACTCAATTGATGGGAACAAATCAGCCAGGTCAAATCCTCCTGCCAAAGCTGTGGCCTCCCTCAACCCCTCAAGCACTGCATCTTGTAACTCCTCCGAGCAAGTATTGCCAAATGCTGTTCTACAGGTAACTTTGTTGGTGTACAAGAACACCATTTCGGTGAAATCAAATGGCTTTCCTGCAGAAGCTCGAACGAATTCGAGGAGATTCGCAACCTCTTCGTGGCGAACCGAAGAGAAAGATTGAACCTTCCTAGGACTCAACATTTCTGTCACACAAATTTTTCTCATTTGCTTCCAGTAATCACCATAAGGAGAAAAGACAAGGTCTTGGCCACCATAGGTCATGATGCTAGAGGCCAGAACATTAGGCCTCTGTGCAAAGGACAGCTCGTGTGTCTTCAACACTTCTTCAGCTAACTCAGCCGAAGACACAACAACTGCAGAGATCTCTCCGAGCTGCACATGCATAAGAGGCCCATATTGCTTGGCAAGGTCTCTCAGAGCATGGTGAGGCGGTGAACCCACCAAATTGTACAAGTTCCCTATAAAAGGCAACTTCATTGGCCCTGGAATCGTCTTCTTCGGGGTACTATCCGCTTCAGATGTTGCACTGCAACACACCTTAACTGGAAGGCGATGAGTAGTTGCACGATTGGGGATAGAGACGATGAAAGCTGGAGCTCCAAGTTTTGATGAGGACAGAACTGGAGTTCCCACTATTGAAGGTGATAATGTTTGTGATCCCAATTTAGAAGAGCAGATCGATAAAGAACCCATGTTTGCAGAGAAAGATATGTAACAACTCTGTTAAAAACTTGCAGGTTCTGGGATTTTCCTTGAATGATCCCAGCTTGCTGAGTTGTGAAGTAGCTAAGAACATCTTTATATAGAAACCTGCAAAGTCCATTTCTTGGAAGCTTAGCATGCCAACTGTTGAGACTAATTGTCAAAACCTGACGATCATGACTTTAGTTTAATAATCCTGAATGTTGAAAACATGGACAATTAATTATTCAGCACATCTTCATTGACTAAGAATACAAAACAATTTAAATAACAGCAATTTCAATTTCAATTAGTAATCAAATCAAACAACTGCATTAATATCCTCTCTAGACTTCCGCAATCAAATCCGATAATCATATATTATATATCTATTAAAAATAACCAAGAATTCTTATATAACTTGTAATCAACCAACCTATTGCATTGCATGTGCGTTAAACCAATTAAAAATTTCAACCTAGGGTGCAGGCGAGTTGATAAGAGGCTTTCTTAATTTAAATGAGATCGCGGATTCGAACCATCCTCATGTTTACTGCCGTTTAAAACTTTAGACCAGAGTTTTGCCTCCCACAAGGGATTTACCCAACTCAAGCGATGATTAATCTGAGTGTGGATGACTTAAAAATACCTTCTCATAATTAGGACCCTCTTAAAATACTTCGTGAACAACTAATTTTTTTTTTTTCAAATGATTAATAAATTTAAAAAGCCTATTCAAATTTCCTTACTTAACCATGACGGCTGCTTGGCTGCTTTTAATATGTTAAACCAAAGTTTGTTGACAAGACAAAGTTGAAAGAGACCCAATAAGAGCTTGTTTGATTTTCAAAGATGGCTGTGCATAGTGTTTACTCAAGATAGCATTTATATTTTTATGTATGGGACCATTTAGAATGACGATTGCTTCATGTCTATATCTATAGGTGGTGGCCACTTGAATTGCGATTGCTTACCCAACTGGCCAACATAGTATGATTTTTTTAAAATAAACTATATATTTTATATTAATTCTGATATTGACTTTAAAATTGAATAAAATTATATTCATAATTCTAAATGTCCCGGGACATCGTCCCTTAGCAAGATTTCTACTAAATATTGTTCGTTGTCTAATCTTTACAAACTAATGTATTTTATAATCATGTTTATTACCAATTTCTAAATTTTAATATTCATTATACCCGAAAATAATACATATTAAAGATTATTTTTTATGAAGTTTAAATTATTTAGTTGTGATGTGATATAAACTAAATTTATTTCTCATATATTAAAAATTATGAAAATTTATTTATTTTTTAATTTAGAATACTATCAGTATTATTTTAAAAACTTTAAAATATAATGATGGTAAAAATTAATTTAAATTTTTTAAATAAATATTAGGAGAAATTTCTAGCCTTTTGCTAAAGAATTTAAGGATGTGGCCGTGAATTGAGTTCATATACTTGAAAATAGGAATAACAATGACCTAAGTCATGGGTCATTTCCGTTGCCAATATATATTTTAAAATTAAAAATATAAAATAACGTAATTTTTTTAATTGAATCCAGATTTGAGCAGTTTAGAAATAGACCTATTCGAGGACTAACTCTTTTAAGGAGGTGCTTGTTTGGGGGTAATAAAAAAAAGGTATAGATATAGAATGAAAACTCATGTTTGGTATTAAGAGAGGTAACACTTTTATTCCCCTATTTTCAACAATACTCTATTCCTCTGGATTACCAGAGGAATAAGATTCATTGTTGGTTATACTCTATTCTCATTTCCTGCTATATTCAATTCCTATTCTCATTCTCATTAATCTTTATGAACAAAGCGTCTCCTAAATAAAATGATATTATTTTACTTAGAATAATTGAATCTTAAATCAATTTGAGCCTGAAATTAAATTGTTTTATCGTTGTCATGAATCCACAATAAATTTTACGGATCTATAGGATTGGTCTAGTCTTTTACATCTTTAGTTTCGGATCATGGATAAAGTCAAATATCACAATTTCTTCTACCTATCTTGTATACTGTTCTTTTCTTTCATTCCGTGTTGGAATAAAAACTTACTAATAAACGACCGATTAAAAATAACTAAATTTAAGTCCCGATTAGAAATTGTCATACCTACTTAGAAAATCAGGATTGGTAGGCTCTTACCAGCGGTGGCCGTGTCTCACTTTCCTTTGGGTCTTGGTCAAGCCAACTCTTTGTTTTGTCAATCATTACAGCTCCCTTAGTCAAGCACCAATACTTGGACTCTTTTTATTCATGGATGAATACTTTCAGAAAAGACGAATAAGGTTCACGTGAATACGTAAAAGACGTACTTGTCTATTTCCATTTCATTTATAATCAATTTTGGTATGTTACTATTCTGACTCAACGACGTCATTGGGAAGAAAACTTAAACTTAACAGCATATTGGCCATACGGTCAAAGTCTTCCCGAACTCTTTATTTGATCGTGGAAGTGCATCTTCTTAATAATTGAGTTTAATATGATTATGATCATGACTTCACACCATCACGTTGATTGCAATTAATACAAGAGATTCTTTCCTTAACTCCAACGGTAAAAGACGTCACAAATGAGTAACTCTATTAGTTATTTTAAGATTTTCTCTTTTATAAATAATATTAATAATATATTTAATTTTAACATAGTTAAGTTTTTGTTAGTCTTTTTATAATTCTACTATTAGTTTGGCTTATATAAGATCATAATTGAGAAATCTAAATTTATCAAGTAGTGAAGAAGTTTTAAAAATAATTTACTTAGTTATTGATTAAATATGCAGCTTGTAATTTAAAGTTTCACAAAATATCAAAATAAAATATACTATTTTAATATTTTGGCTTTACTTAACAATCAATTAATTGCATTATCTGTTAGTTGATATCAGATTAATATAGATAATTTGATTAACGTATAATATTAGTTGTTTATTTAAAGATGTTTGGTAAAATTAACTGTTTAGTATTAGCTGCTTACGTATAAAGTTATTTACAAATACATGACTTAAAAAAATGATTTAAAAGGACATAAGTAATAATATATTTTAGGATTTCTTTGAAATTTAGATTTAGTAAAAAAGTCAACACAATCATTTAAAGCAAATTTGGTATTAATTCGACTTCAAATATTAAAATTAAAATAAACTTATTATCTTTATCTCTATCTCTTTGAGTATTTTGAAATAATTTTTGGATATAATAGTCTTTTAATTCCATAATTTCTCAGTCGTTGAAGGAAAAAGCTCATTGAGTTCAATCAACTGATTACCAAGCATAATTATCAGCGGTTTAACATAGTCAAATAACTAAAACCTTTCCATCCGCAAGCAACCGCTCCCAGTCCTCTGCTTTAGTAAGGGACCTTCTTCCAGATAGCGATGGTAATTGGCTAGAGGGTTTCACCCAAAACCTCGATTGGTGTGCTCCATTGACTGCTGAACTTTGGGGCGTCTTTACTGACCTCTTACTCGCTTGGAGATTAGACCTCCACCGACTAGAACTGGAAATGGACTCTCTCGTGGTACACTAGATCCTTTCTTCCTCCGCCAGTCGATCTATGGTGCTACACCCCATAGTCCAGGGCAACCACGAACTTTTCATAAGGAACTAGACGGTTATTTATCGTTATGTCTACCGAGAGAGTAACACTTGTACTGACTAACTTGCCACTCAAGCTATTCTTTCTGATGTTTGGGTTACTTTTTTTTTACTACTGCACCTCTCGGGTGCCAATGCATCCTCTTTGAGGATAGGTCGGGGAGCCGCACCCGAGGCTAGTTTTGTTATCTGTAGTGTTTTGTGTTTTCCTTTAATAAAAAAAAAATCTTTCCATCTGAAAAAAAAGCTTATAAGCCATTATCAACCAAAGCCTTTGTTCTTATTGCAATAAGGACAGATTTAAAAATAATAATGATAACTTATTTAAATATTTTATAAAACATTAAGGTGTCAATCACATTTTAACTAGTATATAAGTACATGATATATGTACCAATGATACATCACACATATGATAATTTTAAGGGAAAATCACTCAATTCTTCACTAAACCTTTACCAATATTGAAAATTTTAATTAACTTTAAAATTTTTTATTTTTAAAAATATTTATTTCAATAAAAAAGACGTAATAAGGACAAATTTTGATGCGTGAATCTCCTCTTTAACTTAAATGTTATCTTTTTTTAATGGAATAAACATTTAAAACTAATATGTTACATTTTAAATAAGTTTAATTAAAACATTCAAAAAGATTTAGAAATAAAAAATTCCTTAATCCAAACTTTAATCACTCCTTTTACTGGACCTTCAGATTCAGGATTCAAGCAATAGTCAATGGTAAACTGGGCCCAGTTTATCAACTACTATTTAAGATGTCTTTCCATAAAACTTCTGAGTAAGGCCAGGAGAAGAAGATGTGATTTGTGCTTTCCATATGTTCATTACAAAATCTACCAGACAAGTTAGCTACATCCAAGTTGAAAGAGCTCAACTTTTGAAAAGTTGTAAGTTTATCCTGAACAGCTAGTCATAGAATGAAAGCCAAAGTATCTTGTTTTGAACCAGCTTGTATCAAGATACTTTAGCTCTGGTTGTTCTCATCATTCTTCTGCAGGTTTTGGTTAAGAAGACACGTGAAGAGTGCTTACTCCAGATGGCTTTATCTTCTTTTAAATCTGAAGAGGAGAACAGCCTTACGAAGCAGTAGGTATAATGGTCAATAAGCAGACCAATTGTCAAACCATATGGATTTTGTTGAACCATCAACTATTTCCAATTACCATCTTGATAGATTGTTGAAGAGCTTCCCTTATCTTGAAAATCTGTAACATGCTCCATGATGAATTGGTTCTATTCTTGGCTATCTATAACTTTTTTCTTTTCAGGTAATAGTTATGCACCCATTTCACCTAAATTGAGATTTTATGTCATACCAACTTCCAAAATTTCATTGTAATTAAAGCCCGATTTGTTTGTTACAAGGGAACAACAACAATAACAACTTAGCAAAAATTTCGCAAAAACGTAAAATCTGTGGAGGCCAATTAAAACGTAGTTTTGAATGATTCACAAGAAAAAATATAAATAGAAAGAGTGATACTGTGAATGAAGCGTTGATAAGGGATTTGAAACTTGTTCTCGTAATATGTAATTCATTTTATAGACATTAATTTTGTATAATATGAAATAAGTAATAAACCAAATACTTCAACAAAAAAATAAAGGCAAGCATTAAAAAAAAGGATAGTTGATGAAGAATGATTTATAAATATTGAATAACTTGATCTTTTTTATTTGATTCTAAGTAATTATCTTGTTAAATGACTATATACTGAAAGACTTTGTCACTTTAA
>JANIJH010000223.1:8820762-8832909 GCA_024520975.1 Erythroxylum areolatum
ATGGTTGAAATAGAAGGTTGAGGCAGTCTCGACGTTGGTTGAAGGGCAAGTGTGAAGGTCGGTGATTGCAATTACATTTGGAAAATCAGAGGGACAATTAGGGGTCGGAGATGTTTGGGCAGAAATCGACAAAAGAAAGGGGAAATCGATGGGTCAAGAAAGTTGTGTAGTCGGCAATGGTAGGGAAGATTTGCGTTTATCCAAGAGAAGAAGAGGCCTCATAACGCCGTTCCCATGTCAGGATGCCGCTGTTGTTTCGACGAAACACAGCGAGGCCTCATAATGCCGATTGTCACTTCTCTGCATCTTCCTCCGCCGTCTCCTCCGCCGTCTCCTCATCGTCCTTCTTCTCATCTTCCTGAACGCAAAAGAACGATTCCGGTTATCAAATAACCGGTTCCTACGAAAACCGGTCGGTTATCAGATTCCGGTCGGACCGTCCGGTCCAGTCCGGTTTTAATAACCTTGGTAAATATGTAATTGAGATTTAATAAAACATTAACACATTTATGTAAATTTGATGTAAAAACGTGACTAAGATTTAAGGTAAACAGGAGATATGATCTAAATAGTACATAATGTGTAAATCTATTGACTAGGTGGTCAGTTTCGGAAGTCAACATTTGCAGCAGTTCTGCTGACCGTTGCTTGCGTTGAAGTCTTCGGCTCTTCATTTCTTAGACTTGGATTGCCACAAATTAATTTCATTCTCAAATGCTTACCGATCTCTCTAATCTCTCTCTGATTCTCCGATGACATTAATGTCTGCTACCCTCATCGCCAAGTATGGAGTTCTGGTTCACGTTTTTGTCTCAGTCCTTCTTCACACCGTCGATGCTCGAGACACCGATTCTTGTCTGCCCTCTTCTTGTGGCAACATCCCCAACATCAGCTACCCTTTCCGGTTGCGAACAGACCACAAGAATTGTGGCAACAAGAACTACGAACTTTACTGTGAAAACGACCTTGCACTGGTACTCAACTTGTTCTCAGCCAAATATTATGTTCAAGCAATCAATTACAGTAACTATACAATCCGTTTGGTAGATGCCGGTGTTCGAGCTGATGATTGTTCATCCGTTCCTCAACATTCTTTGAGTTTATATGACTTTAACGAGTTGGATACATATAGCTGGTATATACCTGGAAAATCGATTTATGCGCATGAATTGTTTCAAATCCTGGCTTTCTTGAAGTGCTTGAGTCCAGGAAAGTTGTCACGTTATGTGGAGACTTCCCCTTGCTATAATGGTACTTACAGTGATGGTTATTCCTATGCCATGATTGGCAAATTCACGCCATTAGAAGTGATGGATTCGTGCACTATAGAGCTGATGACCGTCACGTCTTTACCGATAGCGGATGCTAATAATATCTCCGACAAGGATGTTCATCGAGCCCTGGTTTATGGGTTTGAATTATCATGGTCCGGTGCTCTTGTTGAACGCCCGGTGCTTCGTGGTGGTAATCCTGAGAGTATGTTTTTGTATTCTATCATCTTTTTGGTGGGTTTCAAGCTTAAACGTTCTTACATTTCTTGCCTTTATTATTGATGTTCTGCCATTTTCTGTTATTTACAGGACTGGATTCAGCAGGTGAAGGATCATATACCAAATCATGGCCTACTAGATCAACATCTAACCTGCAAAACATGTGAAGCTTTTGCTTAGTTAAATTTTATGATTATATTTGATTAATCTTTGTGTTCTGCAGGTGTACTGACATGGATACGTGCTTTTCTTGGCATTTATATTCACGCAATCTTTGGTAAGAAACTGTCTTTGCCTAACAGAGATTAGAACTTATGTTGGGCTGCATGGTGCCTGAGTTCCGTCAAACAAACTATGTATTTTCACTCGATCCATCTTTAGGAAGTTACAACTTGCTTGAATCTGCCATGAATGACCACAGTAGCAAGTCTATCAATTTCTGCAAGCAGATTAGACATTTAATCCTAATGGTAGCCTTGATCATTGATAACTCCTTGTCGAGCACGGTTCTGGCCAAGGAAAAGTCACAATCTCTTTGATAAGAACTCAACACACCTTTCTGTTCTTTTCTTGCAGTTTTATTAACTCGTCTACCTGATCCCATTAGAAGTCGAATTCGGCATTACCTAGGTAAGCATTCACTTCAAGTATTGTTCTTAAAGGACAGTTCATTCTGAAGGCATAGAAGAATTGCAATCCTTGAGCCAAAATTGTTATATAGATGTTAATAGCAAAAGAAAATGATTAAAGCATTGGTGTTGTTCTTATGGCCAATGCAAAAGATGCTTAGAGTTTTCGAATTTATTCTCCTAATAGTTCTTCTTCAACTTTGTATGACATAGTCATGAGCTTGTGGCTAATGCAATTAGTTAACTTGCAACTTGTTCTGGATTTTGTATTTTGGATACAGATGGACAACTATCCGCTGATGCTCAAGGTAAGACTTGCTAATTTTCCATTTCTAATAATCTACATTGCAAAACTTCCTCATGATTCAGATTAACATTACCAAATTACTTGCAACCATTTTTAATGAAAACAGTCTAATGATGTTATACTCTTCTGAAAAGAGAAATCCATAAATGAGTTGAGAAATTCTGTTGTTTTCTCAAGGATATATGTCCTAGAATGGTGGGTGAAGGGGACAAGCAAATCGTTAGTTATCTTGGAACATCTTGCATAAGAGTCAGACAAAAAAGAGTTTTTTGTTTCGTTTCTCTTTGATGCTAATCTACAGTTTTGACTTTCCTTGTACTTTCACCACAGAATTGCTCAGCAAGTTACCACCAGCTCTCGGTAAGAGACTATAGTGGCAGTTTCTACTTTGTTGGATCCTGAAAGAAGAGTACCATATTCACCTCTTCCTGTATATTTATCTTGCAGGTCTATTCTTCAAACACAGATATATAGTTGCTTGTCTTGGTAAGAGCTCCATCATTTTGTTGTGATGCAAAACAGAAAATGTTTGCTAGTTCTGATGCACAAAAAATCTGTACTTTGGTATTTTTTTTCGGTCACAGCCCTATACCATGTGGCATTATTCTTTATTGGAGGTCCATGCGTTGTAATCTTCTTGATCTATAAATGGCAAAGAAGGCACTTGTCCATGTATGATAATATTGAAGAGTTCCTGCAACGCTTTGGTGATCTTATGCCAATTAGGTACTCATACTCAGATATCAAGAAGATGACCAGGAACTTTGAGAATAAGTTAGGTGAAGGTGGCTATGGCTGCGTCTACAAAGGGAAGCTTCGTAGTGGCAGCTTTGCAGCAGTAAAGATGCTGGGTAAGTCCAGAGCTAATGGGCAAGACTTCATTAATGAAGTTGCCACAATAGGAAGAATCCACCATGTCAATGTCGTGCGTCTCATCGGCTTCAGTGTAGAAGGATCGAATCATGCTCTTGTATACGATTTCATGACCAATGGTTCTCTGGATAAGTACATATTTTCCTCTGGAAATGTTAGTAACCACATCAGCAATGTGAAGTTGTTTGAGATTGCTCTTGGAATAGCTCGTGGAATCGAATATCTGCATCGAGGTTGTAACATGCAAATTCTGCATTTTGACATCAAGCCTCACAACATCCTCCTGGATGAGAATCTTGTTCCGAAAATTTCGGATTTCGGACTGGCGAAATTGTACCCAACAGATAACAATATTGTGTCTCTAACAGCAGCAAGAGGAACAATTGGTTACATGGCTCCAGAGTTGTTCTACAAGAACATTGGAGGCATTTCCCACAAAGCTGATGTCTACAGTTTTGGAATGTTGTTGCTGGAAATAGCAGGCAGAAGGAAAAATTTCAATGCTTTAGCCGAACATTCGAGCCAAGCATTCTTTCCTAGTTGGATTTATGATCAATACAGTAAAGAAAACGATATCGAATTCGCAGATGCCTCTGAAGAAGAAAGGAAAATAACCAAGAAGATGATTATAGTTGCTTTATGGTGCATACAGTTCAGCCCAAATGCTCGACCTTCCATGAACAACGTTGTAGAGATGCTTGAAGGAGAAGCTGAATGCCTGAACCTGCCTCCAAGACCTTATTCTGCAACGGATATAAACTCAACAGAGACTACTAAGACATCAAATTATAGTATTCCTATGAGTTTTAGTGTAGAATCTAGAGATGGAATGGTGCATCTTGAAAAGACAAGATCTAGTTACTAACTCAGATTTTGTCCTTCACTCATGCATAGAAACCTCAGACAAGGGAATGAATCATCATAGTGAACCATCATATACAATAACATAATCACTGCAGAACCTTTTCAACCAGCTGTAGCTGTAGTTGCACGAGGGTTTCATGCTCGTCAGCTAGTTGCCTAAGAGAATGCAAGATAAAGAGCCTAAAAAGTCCTGTCCTGCAGATTCAGAACTTTTTTAGCAGAAAAATTGAATTATAATGTGGAAGAGAATGATTAGGGGAATTGGAAGCTACAATCTGTCTACTACAATACCTGGAAGTAGAAGAATCACAAGTCACATATCTTATAGAGACACAATAGTGATCTCAAGTTAGAAAGTAGTAGAACCCAAGAATTGAAAATGATCCAATATTATATTTGCAGATTCTGCAATGTCTCTATAGAAGGAAGTTTGAGATATCTCCTCAGTGATTTTGGTAGTCTTACTCTGGAATGATGGTATAAATTCAATAAGTTTGGCTCCTGCACTATATCTGATTGAGCTTCCTGTCCATTCTTGAATCATTCCAAAACAATGGTTGAAAAGTCAGCTGAATAAAATAGTTTGTTAAGTATAATTAAAATAACAATATTTTTACCTTCAAATGGAGAATATGTCATTCAAGACAATTATCCGAACTAACATTAGTTCAGCAGTGTCAATGGTAGATGACGAAACTCGCACCTGTTTTTATCTATTCCGAGCTTGTAGCACCCCACTCTCATAGTGCATATCTCCGAATATACCGACAGTGGCATGCTAGAACAGTCAGTCAATCATAAACATTAAAAACTTTTCACGTATAACACGCATATTTCAAAAAACCACTAATCAAATTAGGCCCACTTTTTTTTTATAAACATCATAATCACAATCATTATTACAGTCATTGATCAATCTTATTTACAAACATTTCTAATTTGGAAAGTCATTACAAAAAAGAATTATTCATATACACGTGACACAATAATTGCAGAATACATTCTTTAATACAAAATAATGAAAAATCTATGCAGAGACGAACTAATCTCAACCTCTATCTCTTACTTGAATGCAGTGGCTAGACTCTAATTCGTCTGACTGGAGATCTTCTCTAAGCCTGAAAAATATTGCAAATTTTAGGTTGAGTTTTGTGAACTCAGTGAGTGTACCATCCTTAATGACTCACTTATACCACATAACACAACAGTTCATAGTTCAATTTCACACACACTTCATGACATCATATAATACACATCATTTCACCAATAATCATATAGAATCACATAACACTTTGATTACTTATTCCACTTTTCACATCCAGAGCAGTCAAATAGTTCATTTCGATCATTTAAAACATACATATCAATCATATATACAATGCTCATCAGACTCACTTTCAATTATTATTGTTGTGACTGAGTGCTTTTTTACTGGCTCATATCCCTTGTGGATATCGAGCTTGTTTAAGTGAAAACGTTACAACTAACATATTACATAATTTTTTTTCACTTTTCCATATTTTCAAATCCTATATGTTACATTCAAACCATCTTATGCATAGTTCATTAACTCTCCATCATTTCCTCTCCATTCTCATCTAAATTTCAACTCAATATCATTCATAAACAAATCATAAATTATAGTTGATCATAAATACCAAAAACAAAACATCAACGTATGCATATGTTCATCAAATTTCTACACACATTCTACTCCACTATCATGATCATTTCACCTTTCAACTATCATTATCTATGTTTATATTCACACAACCCATGAAGATTAATGCATAACTTACTTTATAAAACTTCAAGCTTCTTCAAAATATCACTTAACCCTAGCTTTCCTTGAACCATACGATCATCATCATAAAAGGTGGAGTAGGTTGGATTCTTCTTCAAGAAGAAGATACATGATCTTGAAGAAACATATGAAAATGATAGCAAGGTTCACAATGGTGAGACTTGGAGGTATTGTGGAAAGTGTAGAAGATGAAGATCGAAAATGAAGAGAGAAGAAAGCATTAAACGAAAATGAAAGACAAAGGATAGTCTTTAAAATGAAGGAAATATTATGGATGGGTGTGTGGCATGGCAAGTGACACTTGTCACTTGCCACATGTCACCACCTCCTGGTTTCTAATTGGTCTTCATTCTCAACCAATCTATTTGTCTCCAATTTTTAATCCAATTGTCTCCCAATTTTCTATGACACTTATCATTAAATCTTAATGTCACTTATCAATAATTTCTACTGCCATGTATCAATTGTCTTGCCACTTGATATTTTTCCTAGTTCAAAAATACCTTTAATTCTAGAAAATTCTCAAATTTTACCAAAAATTCTAAATCAATAATATAATTCACCAAATCAATTTTTAAGGCAAAATATTGACTATCCATATCATAATCACATTAAAATCATTTATACCCGAAAAATATCAAATAAGTGCACAAACAAATCATTGTTATGTGTGCAGTAATCAAATTCATGTGTATGTATGCTATATTATGCATGAACATGAAGTGCATTTCTTAATTTTCTCATTGATATCTCTCATGTACAGTATTCTAAGGTTCTAACCCTTAGCATGGAAAAACAAGATGTTGCAATTCTCCCCACCTTAATAAATTTCGTCTTCGAAATTCTTATTTGAATCATCAAAAGATAGGGCAATGTTTCCTCACATACTCCTCCGTTTTTTATATAACTTCTTCACTTGAATGGTTCCTCTCAAGGGACAATAGCAAATAGAATCACCCGATTTTTCAGTCGCTTATTCAGATATTACACTATCTTAACTGTTTCCTCAATATATTTCAGATTACTTACAATTTCACTTCTGGTATCAATAACACATATATCAGATCATAACGATATTTTCTAAACATATCAATGTAATACTAAGTGAATCTAAAACATCTTTTATTAGTAATAGTAACTCATAAGTCAATGGTCCTATTCTCACAATAATTTCATATGGACCAATTTATGTCGGGTTTAGCTCCCTCTTTTTTCTAACCTAAGCACACCTTACCATAGCAATACTCTCTGAAATATTTCATTTTTCGCTTGATATTTCAAATCTCTTTAGTGTTAATTAACTTAACTTTTATGTCTATCTTACTATATTCCATATATTCAGTGGTGATCTACCTAACTCGTTTATCTTTCTTGAATCATTTAATTTATATTACCGATTCATTTCACTTATCAACAGTATCTCGAATGAATTCTGGTCTTTAACTATTTTTAAACCCTCTTCATTTCAATATAAGGGCGAACGACTCTTTCTATTGTATAACGCCTCATACCATGTCCTATCGAATCAAATTCAAATCAGAATTGTTCGTTAATCTCATGCTCCTAGGAACTGCAAAATATAAGCTCTAACCATACCTCCAATAGTTAAAATTGCCATAAATCAAATATTCAACTTCAGCCACTTGGTTCTTCATCCTTAGTCGTTAAATGTTGTTTCAGCATATTTCTACTAGGATGTATAACATAGGTTACTATTTTACTTTCTTTAATAATCTCTTTGCTCAATCATCTATATCAGATACTCATACGTTTTACTACATTAACAAAATATCATTTTTCTATTCAAACTCAAAATTGGGATTCATTTTCAATTCTTCAATAAGATTCACAATTCTGAATCCTCACTTTGGGCTTTGCTAGTCCTTTCATGTAAAACTGATTTTAAATTTCAATGTAGCTAATAATACTTCATTTTGCCCCAAATTCAATTCAACATTCTATGCTCTTTATAACACTAGGTTTGGTAACCTCAATATCTGAATTTGTGCTACACTACTATTGAATTTTCTGTTCAATGCATCATATTACAACATTAGCTTTACTGGGATAGTACTCATTTGTATAATCATAATCTTTCAGTAATTCTATCCATTATTTAGGTCTTACATTCAACCCTTTCAAACTCAATAATTACCTCAAACTTAATGATTTGTATATTTATATATATCTAAAATGTTTCACTGTACATATAATGTCTCTAGCAATAACTATTGCAACAAGTTTTAAATCATATTACTAATAATTTAACTCATGAGACTTTATCTGTCTCCATGCATATGAAATCACTTTATTATGCTGCGTTGGATTACATCATAATCTCTGGTGTGAAACATCATTATATACTACAAAATCTCTAAATCCAAATAATATAATTAACATTGGTGTTATAATCAATCGATGTTTTAATTCCTTAAAATTCTTTTTACATTCATTAGTCCATCTGAACGACACATTTTTTCTCAGAAGTTTTGTCAAAGGACTAAGATAAGTAAAAACCCTTCGACAACCTCTGGTAGTGTCCAATTTTTAGCTAATTCTATAAAACTTCAGATCTAACATATATATTCCTCGGAGTTTTCCACTTCTTCATTACCTCTATTTTCTTTAGGTCTCCCAATATGCCATGTTCAGATACTATACGACCCAATATTTTATTTGATCAAGCTAAGATTCATTCTTATTGAACTTGGCATATAATTGTTTCTCCTTCATGATATGTAAGATTTACGTCAAGTATTCAAAATATTTTTCTCAACTTTTCAAATACATCGAATATATCATCTATGATTATAGTCACTAATTGATCCAAACAAAATTGGGACACTTTATTCTTCAATTCCATAATATTTTCAGGTGCATTTTTTAACTTAAACAGATATTGCCAAAACTCAATGTGCCTATAATTAGTTCTCGTAATTCCTTAAGTAACTAATTCCTCAAATGAGGTAATATTATCTTATGTTATTTTCAGTCTCCCAATTAACTTCTTTTCTCGAATGATTTTCTCTATTCATTCGATTTGCTTTGATTTCTCATCAAATTATTCTAATGCTAGACCATTGTTACTAGTTTCTCCACACATTTCAATCTATTTGCAGGCCTCAATTTTTCGAACACATTTGCCAAGTTTAACTTGTATCTTCAGAATATACGAAGATAGAATGCCTTGTGGACCTAAGTTCCTTCAGTAATAGCAATAATATTATCCCAATTTAATGAACCTAATAATGTAAACGAGTTACCTTTCATCAACAAGCTACATGTACTCTCCGTAGCATATTCAACTTCTTATGCTTGAGTCTCTAATAAAAAATGGGACTCTAATATTCACTTATAATTTGTTCAATAATCATTCATTTATAGAAATGGAACATTTGACTTACACGATATACTTCGATGAAAGTCTATATCAAAAGAAGATTTTTCTCCTTAATCACTGTACCCTTTACATACTATTTATCAGTAAACTATATTCATCATCGCTTTTCAGTCATTTTTAATACCTCAAGAAGATCAATTCCAACTATTCATGATCTCACAATAAGATCAATTTCTATATCTTACATGATTAGTATATTCCTTATAATAAAACTCAGTGGAATAGTAAACATATTCATTTACTCTTATACTTTGGTGTGTTCCATCAAGATTATTACATTCTATTTAGGGGTGTATTTTTGATAAGTCACCAATTAATATCATTTGATAATGAAGCCTGGATTCCAATTGATTTTAAATAACATTTCTATTTTTATGCCTATCACGATCGTGGTGGACCTTTCCACGATCATGACAGAACCAAATAATCTCAACCATGATCGTGGAGACTATGCCACAATCGTGTCCTACTTCTTTTTCCTTCCTTTTACTCGAATTTACTATAAAAAGTAACATCATTTACACTCTCAATCTATCCCCAATTAATCATTATAAACGCTTTCATGCACTGCTCTGAGTCATCTCATAAGTTTAACTATGGGGGCTAAGACTGATGAGCATTTAATAAGTCACATATCACTTCCTATATCATCTCCAAACATATAACATATATGTACTAACATCACTTGTCAAAGTAATCACTTTATAAGATATGCACTCATAATAACAAAGCAACTCAACCTTAGGGGCTTTTACTTATCTCATTCTCATTTATCTCCTCATCATTTATTTCATCTTACATATGTATATTTGTAATCATTTCAAAATTATAGATGCATAATCATCATGAAATTCTGATCTCAATTTTACTAATATATTCTTATGGTGGATTATAACTCTTGCCACATTATTCAAACAACCATTGTAGTTCCAAGTTCATCTTCTTAAAGTCATAATAAATTTTTGTTTTCATTCCATTCTGCTTGTATACTTTAATATCATAATTTCTACTTATATCTCTATTTCCTCAAACAATCCATGACAATGCATTCACTTCTATATTACATTCGAGGATAAATCACCACAGTATAATATTGATGTCATATTCAATAATATATCCACCAAAACAAATGCGTTGAATCTTTATCTGTCATACCTAATCATATGCTATTTCTCGTTTCTAAATATCCACAAACTTTCATTTTCTATGTTCTGACAGATCATCATTCTTCTCACTATTTCTATCAGCTCCAACTCTTAACAAATGTTCATGCGTGTGACTCATGTACATGCGACTCAGACTGGGGATCAGTTGCTACTGTCTGTTATGACATGTCTAAAATACATGCAACTTGACATATATTTCGAAAAACGCCCATGTAAGACACTAAGCCTAGGCTCTGATCCCAAAATTGTAGCACCCCACTCTCATAGTGCATATTCCAGAACATACCGATGTTATTCGAGAACATACTCTATAAGGGTGGCATGTTAGAATAGCCAGTCAATCATAACCATTAAAAACTTTTCATGTATAACACGCATATTTCAAAAAACCATTAATCAAATTGGGCCTACTTTTTTTTAAAACATCATAATCACAATTATTATTACACTAATTGATCAATCTCATTTATAAACATTTCGTATTTGAAAAGTCATTACAAAACAGAATTATTTAGATACACATGACACAATAATTGTGGAATATATCCTTTAATACAAAATAATGAAAAATCTATGTAGAAGCGAACTGATCACAACCTCTATCTCTTATTCAAATGTAATGGCTAGACTCTAATTCGTCTATCTAAAGATCTTCTCTAAGACTAAAAAATGTTGCAAATTTTGGGTTGAATTTTGCGAACTCATTGAGTGGACCATCCTCGATGGCTCACTCATATCACATAACACAACAATTCATACTTCATTTTCACATACACTTCATGTCATCATATAATACAGATCATTTCACCAATAATCATATAGCATCACATAACACTTTGATCACTTATTCCACATTTCACATTCAGAGCAGTCAAATAGTTCATTTCGATTATTTAAAACATAAATATCAATTATATATGTAATGCTCATGAGACTTATTTCAATTGTTATTGTAACATCCCATCACCGATGGAAATGGTAGAATAGTAATTTGGAATGGTTTATGAGTGCTTAGAATCGCCTTGATATGTTCATGCATACACGTACCTGTGAATATTAAATTTTACACATGAAAATGACTGTATATGCATTCATGACATTTTTTGGTATATTTGTTAATAAATGTGATTGTTATAAAATGTAGTCTGTGGATATGAAAAATTGAGTTGGAGAGGGTCTTTGTGGGTTTTGAATTTTTAGAGAATTTTAGAATTTTGTTCTGAAATTTCAGGGTCTTTTTCGGACTAGGAAAAATGTCAAGGGGCAGAATGATAGTTTACCGGTAGTAGAAATTATTGTCCATTGGCACTAAAATTTAGATAAATGATTTCGGATTAATTGACAAGTGTCATTGAAAATTGGGAGACAATTAGTGTAGAAATTGGACTTAGGTTTTAAGAATTGCACATGTGCAAACATGGCCTTAAGTCCACTACCTATGTTTAATTAAAAGCTTTTTCCCCTTCTTGGTTGTCATTCACGAAGCTTCTCACAAAAGGGGGTTATTGGTGTTTAATTTGGAGCTCTCCACCATTTCCGTAGCTCCTCTTCTCTTCCTCTTTTCTTCTTGATTTTTTTTCAATCATCTTTCATGCTACTCTTTCATCTTGCTCT
>JANIJH010000223.1:8833009-8843417 GCA_024520975.1 Erythroxylum areolatum
TGCAAAAGAGATTGATCATAGTGTAATGTGATTTGTTTTTGGAATGTGCAAATCGAAATTCTAGTTTAAGAAAAAAAGTTTATACTGAGTTTTTGACTAAGTGATGTAGCATGCCACCCTCGCGGGGCACGGACTCAGATATCACCATCGATGTCAGGTTCGGGTCATGCGGGAGTGGGGTGTTACAATTATTGTTGTGCCCGAATGTCTTTTTACCGGCCTATACCTTTGTGGATATCGGCCTTGTTTCAGATATTGTACATATCCCTTGTAGATACCAAGCATATTAACAACTGAGCCTGCAGCTCTTGTGTATATTATGAGCTTTAAGCTCTTTTAGACTAGCCACTCCATTTATAACTACCTTTATGTTATCATGCATTCATGCAATGAAATGCATCAAATCACATAAGATCAATCAGTCACTTTAATTCACTTTACATATTCACTTCCACAAGTCATCGAATCTAAGTCCAACATTCAACACTTATGATGAGTATCACTCATTTCATCAAATTCATATACAATAAGCACTTCTAATATATTATTCATGCATCAAATTCCTTAGATATTTAATGTCCTGAATTAACACAATCACATTCACGTAATAATTCAATACACAATTCAAAACAAACAGTAATCAAGTGAGACCATCTAGGTCACTCACAATTTGCTCCAGATAGCTATTGCCTGGAAGTCCTGGCAACGTCTAGATACTGTCGCTTTAATTTCTCTTCTATATCATGCATCACACATTTACACACATTACAACTTTGCACAATTATATAAGTACTCATTATGCATAAATGTATATATGGATTATGTTCAATGCATACTCAATGATAATCTCGAGTATGTTTCCTTCATTTTCATCTCATGATCATTCATACTTCAAAACTCATATATGTCTAATTTGAACTTAGGTTTACACCTCAATAATACAAACTTATTCTAAGTTCATCACTCAATCATACATTAAGGTTCATGGCTCAATACACTTGATTCTTATAACATCATCAATCAATCATCATCAATCCTTTCCTAATGAATTAAGATGACCATGAAATTTGGTGGAGAGGAAGGACAATGTGTGAGGAGTTTGTGGTTCAAATTTTAAGTCAATCGGAGGTCCAGAGAAGAAGTTATGGTCAAAAGAGTGAAAGGTGTTTAAAACTATTAAAATAACAACGCACCTTCACTGTCACCTTCGTGCTTGTGCACGATCGTGCAACCACTTGACAATCCATCTCTGTTATGACCATGATTGTGCACGATCATGCAACTCCTTAATGTTCCTCTTTATCACAATCATGCTTGTGCAACATTGTGCACTAACTGATGATCCTTTATTCATTTCTCAAAACAAATTTTCAAGTCAATATTACATGGCTATTTTGACAAGAAAAAAGAAATATTTAGGCAATACATTCTTCTAAACAATGTTCGCATATGTATTAAGTTTCTTATGACACCAATTTCATACAGTTTGATCTAGTATTCTGTAAGTTATACTCAAAATACTTCAGACTATACCCACACTGTGGCAGTACACAATACTCAAATTCAAGCCACATTTTGTAATTATTAGAGATAGAATTAAAATTCATTTCCTTCATGAAGAATATATCCACATGTCTCTAGTTTAATCTAAATCAAAAATAATCCCATTTGGATATCTACAGCTCATGATATGGCCAAAATACAGATGCTTGTTCAGTGAAAACGTTACAGCTAGCATACTCCAAAAATTTTTCTTTCACTTTTCCATATTTTCAACTCCTATATATTACATTGAAACCATCTTATGCATATTTCATCATCTTCACATCATTTCCTCTTCATTCTCACCTAAATTTCAACTCAATATCATTCATATACAAATCATAAACTATGGTTGATCATAAACACCAAAAACAGAACATCAACTTATACATATGTTCATCAAACTTCTGCACACGTTCTACTCTACTATCATGATCATTTCACCTTTCAACTATCATCATATATGTTTATATTCACAAACCCATGAAGATTAATGCATAACTTACTTTATAAGACTTCAAGCTTCTTCAAAATATCACCTAACCCTAGCTTTCCTTGAACCATACAATCATCATCATAAAAGGTGGAGTAGGTTAGATTCTTCTTTAAGAAGAAGATACATGATCTTGAAGAAACATATGAAAATGATGGCAAGGTTCACAATGGTAAGACTTAAAGATATCACGGAAATGAAGAAGAAGTGTAAAAGATGGAGATCGAAATAAAGAGAGAAGAAGAAAGCATTAAACCAAAATGAAAGACAAAGGATAGTCTTTCAAATGAAGGATAGTGGATAGGTGTATGACATGGCAAGTGACACTTGTCACTTGCCACATGTCACCACCTTATGGTTTCTAATGGGCCTTCTTTCTCAACTAATCCATTTGTCTCCAACTTTAATCCAATTATCTCCCAATTTTTTATGACACTTGTCATTAAATCTTAATGTCACTTATCAATGATTTTTTCTGCCATTTGACATTTATTTCTACTACTATTTATCAATTGTCTTGTCACTTGGTCTTTTTTTCTAGTCCAAAAATACCCTTACTTTTAGAAAATTCTCAAATTTTACTAAAAATTCTAAATTAATAATATAATTCACCAAATCAATTTTTAAGGCAAAATATTCACTATCTATATCATAATCATATTAAAACAATCATTTATTCTAAAAAAATATCAAATGAGTACATGAACAAATCATTATAATGTGTGAAATAATCAAATTCATATGTATGTATGCTATATTATGCATGAGCATGAAGTTCATTTCTTAATTTTCTCATTAATGTCTCTCATGTACAGTATTCTAAGGTCCTTCTAACCCTTAGCATGGGAAAACGAGATGTTACAGAGTCCGACTGGAATAAGTCATATGTTTAAGACAAAACTATCCTTCACTACCGTGTGTAGTTTAAATCCATTTTCACTCTCCAGAAACAACTTCGTTTTCACTCTCTCTACCTTGCAATTCTCTTCTCCAGAAACTTCACGCTCTCTTCAAGCCAACCTAGCCTTCGATCGTTTGTCCCTCTCTCTTGTGTAAGTTATTCCTATTCTTTCCCAACAAGTTGATTTCCTTCTCTTTGATCGTCGCCACTTCTATTAAGGTTAATTCTTTTATCCTTTTTCTTGTTCGACACCAGAAACAGGATTTGGAATCCCATCAGTTCCCATTCCAGCAGGTGTCTCGATGTTGACCAACTCTCCCATAGTATATAAAAACGCACTCTCTCTACCTCAATATTCCTCCTTTTATTGTTTTTGTTTTCCAAGATTGCTATGGGATGACAAAGTTGCAGAATCGAGTTACATTTATGTTTTTTTAACGGGTTTTGATTGGGTGAGGGATTAGGTTTTGTGCTATGATTTCTCACTTTATTGAAAATGGCAATTACTGGTAGTTCCCGTTGAAATTACTGGTGGAGTAGAAGATTAGGGAATGAGAAGTGTATGTTTTTGAAACAATGCATTGAAATTTAATGCTTGTGTTCTTGAATTTACTGGTTCTCTTTATGTTTAAACACAAGCTCTAAAATTATCCGATGAATAATCGGGAGACGATGGAGGAAGAGAGCGTGAATTAGAGGAGGTAGGAATATTATTGAAGCCAGTATTACTGAAATCAAGGCAACAATTTTCGTGATTTAAGTCCATCTCTTCAAAAGAGTCTTAATGAACAAGTTGAGCCACCTTAGGACTCACAAAGATCTAGATTTTAGAGGTACCTATTTGAAGAGAGAGTTCTAAAGAATGGTGTAATGGGATTAGGACTTGAGAAGTTATTTAAGGAGATGTTAAAAGAAGTCAAGCTAATAAGTGATTAAGAACCTAATCTTCCCACATAACATATTATGGGAAATATCGAGTGATTGTAGTTATATCAGGCTAGACATTATATCAGGGAGCTCATCACTAAACTCATTTGAGCTCAAGTCTAAACTGATTGTCAAACTTGTAATGTAAACTAATTTCAGTTGGAATCTACTTCTACTAGTTTTGGATGGAACATGGTATTGATCCTCTCAGCAAATTTTTGTTAAGAATGAGCTTCATTTAGATAACCAAAGTTTCCAAAACTTACTGGAATTACATCAGTAAAGTTGTTCCTGCTAATATCAAGTTGTTCAAGATTTACAAGCTCCCCCGTGTGAGTTGGTATATCTCCAGTAATATAGTAATATGGACATCGAACAACTAAAAAATAGTGATGTTAGGAATCTCAAATGGAAGGCCATAAAGAAATGATTCATATACAGATTAAGAAACCAAATTATGTAATTGGTTTAGTTTTCTTCAAGCCTCAATCTAACTAAAGACTAGCAATTTGTGACCCCTCTCGAAAATCCTTGTGATAATGAATTACCTAGAAGCAAAAGCTTGCTCAACTTCTTTAAATTGAAAATATCTTCAAGGATTGACCCAATAAGCTTGTGTCTCAAAAGATCAAAGGCATAAAACTCAATGCAGTTACCAAAATAGGATGGTACGGTACCAGACATTGAATTATCCCAAAGGAAATATTCTTGTCATGGTTTTTTTTGAAACGTTATTATGTGTGCTCAGCGCATATTATTCATATATAAAGATAGAACGTCATATAGAAAAAATGGAGGGCATACCCCCCATTCGAGACCAGACATAGAATCGGCCACCTTAGCGATAGTATGAGCAACCTGATTCGCTGATCTCTTAACAAAAGCAGTGGAAATAAACTGATGCTCTCTAAGAAGAGTTTTACAATCCTCAATAATCATCGAAAAATAGGAAGGAAAGGTTTGTGTGGAGGTCAAGAAGTGGGTAATTATTTGACAATTCGTTTCCACACAGATAGGAACAAAAGAGAGGCTTTTGATCTAGCTTAGAGCTTCCCTAAAACATAATGCTTCACCGATTTGAGGATCCTTCCACCCCGGTAAAATTAGTAGCTTGCCTGCACAGTTTAGCCTGTTGCAATCCCGAATCACCATTCCTAAGCCATAAAAACCAGAAGGGAGAAGCACCACGTCGATATTACATTTAAATTGATTCTGTTGTAGAGCTTGCCATTTGGAGAGATTTATGGTTTGAATTTGTGCGAATGTATTGAGTTTCCTGTGTTAAGTAGTCGTCTAATCTAACAATGTTGTGGTGGCTCTACGAAAAATGGAGGAGGGGGCCTGGGTTTTCTGCTGCCATAGAACTTCATTTCGGTAGGTCCATAAACTCCATAAAATCATGCAAGTCTGCTCCTATTGTGCTATTGTACTACTAAACATAATAGAGGCAAGCCAATGGGTAAATGTTCCCGTAGGAGACAAAGGCCAAGTCATATTGAAAAGATGCCAAACAGTAACAGGAAAATCACAATTAAGAAATAAATGATGTTCAGTCTCTGTAGCTCCAGCACATATTGGGCAAGAGTCAACGATGTCTATATGTATTCGATGTAAATTGGCTCGAAACGGGAGTGCATTTCTCGAAAGGCGCCATGTAAACAATTTAACTTTACCTGGAATGTGAAGTTTCCAAATCTTCTCCCATGGAAAGTCGGTTACTCTAAATTCAACATTCACATTCTCCATACTCAGCCGATAGCCTTCTTTGACCTTATATTCACCTTGATTATTAAGAGTCCACATCCAATCATCCTTAGGCCTTGAAAAACTAAGTGGGATCTGTAATATCAACTCAGCATCTCGTTGATTAAAGACTTGTCTGATGCGTGCTTCATTCCACCGATTATCCTGAATGAGGTCAGCTACATATTCAACTTGGTCCGTATAAGCTGACTGTATAAATGGATCCCCATCATCCATTAACCAGGGGTCTTTCCAAATATGAATATCTTGCCCATCACCGACCCTAGCAGTAATGATTTGGCCTGATAGATACTTCGCCAGATTTGGCTTGGGTTATTACCCAATTCGGTTGAAAAAAATCTGTCGTAGGGAAGTACCTGGCTTTGAGAATTGTTGCTGCGTGAGGTTAGATATTTAAGTAACCTCCATCCTTGCTTTGCCAAAAGAGCAAGATTAAATTGCCTCAAATCTCGATAACCCAAACCCCCATAAATTTTTGGTAATGCAAGCTTCTTCCACTATAACCATCGTAAACCCTTGCTTTCACTTCCTCCATTATGCCAGAAAAAGTCGTTCATCAAGGTTTCCAACTCTTTACAAGTATCTAGTAGGAGTAAAAAAAGAGACATGAGATAATTGGGCATAGCCTGGGCAACCGTCCTCAACAAGATGTCTTTCCCGACTTTGGATAACACCTTTGCTTTCCATCCTTGCAGCCTCTTTGTAAGCTTTTCTACCATATAATGAAAAACATGTCTTTTGCCCCTTCCAATGACAGATGGCATACCCAAATAGGTAGTAAGTCCGGCAGTCTCCACAACCCCCAATGCTTGGCAGAACAAGTCCTTCATTGTAGGTGTAGTATTAGGAGTAAAGGATATACCTGATTTGAGAAGGTTGATTTGTTGACCCGACACATTCTCATAAAGTCGTAAGATAGTTTTCAAGTGTATCGCCTCTTCCACCGTAGCTTTTGTAAAAAAGATAGCATCAGCTGCAAAGAACATATGAGACACTGGAGTAGCACCTCTGGCAACTACAGTCCTATGAATGTGACCCTGTGCCTGTGATTTTTGCAAGGTCACAGATAATCCTTCCGCGTAGATAATAAACAAATAGGGGGACAGCGGGTCGCCTTGTCGCAATCCTCTATTAGGTATCAAAAGCCCGTACTCTTTGTTACCACGCACAAAAGAATAAGAGATCGATGTTACGATGTTCATAACCCTGGAGACCCATATTTCATGAAATCCCAGCTTCAACATGATCAGCCGCAAGTACTCCCACTCAATTCGATCATATGCCTTACTCATGTCTGTTTTGAGTGCCAGTGAACCCATTTTACCCTGAGTTTTCCTTTTGATAGAGTGAAACAAATCATACGCCACAATAATATTGTCAGTAATTAATCGAGTAGGAATAAAAGCACTTTGAGTATCGGAAATAATTTGAGGTAACACCTTCTTCAATCGGTTGGCGATTACCTTGCAGACAATACGATCAGTGACATTACTTAAAGATATAGGCCGTAAATTCGCAATAGTCTCTGGCACTTTTTTCTTCGATATAAGGATAATGTTGGTTTTGTTCAGTCTAGGCATAGGAGCATCACCATGCAAGGTTCGAAGGCATTCATGACATTCTTGTCATGGTTAACGTTACCAAAGATGAACAAAGCAAGAAATTATAGTTTGGTTTCTCCATTTTTGGTTATCACCAACAAAACCTTGTTTTTATTCAATGGAAGCCCATTAGGTGGTTTTGGAAATAGTGGAAGATGGTGATTGGGATAGTAATGGTGAAACTGAAAGTCCACTATAGGAGACAACATACATGTGTGAGAGGATTGTAGAGAGACAAGGATGCTTGAGTATTACACTAAAAGTGCTGAAACCATACATGTGAACAATGTGAAAAGATTACCACCATTAGATATTCAGAGAAGAATTTGTAAAATGAGGTCAAGGTTAAAGTCCAGGACTCAAACTTGATGGTGAATAGATATTACCCATAAGGATATTTCCTGTTTTAAATAAGATTAGAATGGAGGTTCTGGTGCCTTTGTTGGCGATAGTGGAATTAATAAGATGAAGTAAAATGATCATGCAAAGCTTTCAAATTTCAAGTTTTGCAACCCTAAGGATTACATTATAAGATTTTAATGGCATATTATGCAAACTAGGATTTGTTGAGTGGTTGTTGTGGTTGCCTGTGCCTGGTATCATGTGATGGCTGAGCCACTCTTCTACTTATTGCTCATAACCCACTTTGGAAATCAACTCTAGGGAGTTATTCTAGACAAGTTCAAAGGAGGGACTTTTTCTGAAGATTCCAAATGATGAGGGTTTTCCTAAAATTTTCTCAAGTATAAGGGTGCTTTTGACTTTTGCCTTTAGTATGAAAATGATTATACAAAAATAATTTATTGTAATAAATTAAAACTAATTATCCAGTGACTAGTACATCAATTACTTTTATTCTCAACTACTGCTTTATATAAAAATAAATGATTAAACTTAAAATTAATATTTTATCAATATTTTTATTATTTGAATGTGACAATATGCCATATTTATTTATATTATTTTTAATTTTACACTTTAGTGACTCCTCTTTTTTTACAAAGTTAAACAAAGAATATAATAAAATGTAATACACTTTATATTTTATTTTTGAAATAAAATAAAAATTCATGATTTTTACTTCAAAATAAAGTTTATTTTAAAATTAAACTTTTGCAAAGTTAGTATCTTTTCCATTAGTTCTAATTTTATTTTTTATTGTAATTTTTTAAAACTTTTTCGTTAAAAATAAAAAATATTTGATTTAGATTTATAATAAAAACCTAAAAAATCTTATTTAATTGAAATTTGTAAATTAATTACAAGGGAAATACAACACTCCCCTTAGAAACAAAAATTACAAGGGGAAGTTATTATTATAAACTACTTCAAAAATTTTCTTATTCATTTATATATTTTGTGATTTCGTTAATGGCAATGGATACGATAAAGGTGGTGGGCATGAAGGTGGTAACCCAAATGAAATCACCTGTGTCAGTTTTGTTGTTCTAGCTCTATTTCAATCCATCTCATCCACACATTTATGTGAAATCACCAATGTCAGTTTTGTTGTTCTAACTTTATTTCAATTCATCTCAACCACATATTTATGTGATCCCACATAAATATGTGGATGAGATGAATTGAAATAGAGTTATAATAGCAAAACTGACACAGGTGATCACGTCCCATGGTAACCATCATAATGGCGGTGGGTATGATGAGGGTGGAGGTAGTGGTAGTAGCTATAAGCATGGTAATGATAGATACGGTGGCTATGGTGGTGTCTAAAACATGTCTATATATTAAGATTTATACTTCTTATAGTATTACTTTTGATTTCATAATTTAATTAACATAGAATACGCGCGCGCATGTGTGTATTAATCTGGATCAATAAGATCTCTTAGACACTGAAAATGGCACTTTATGGAGTTATAGCCATCTATTCTCTAGTTAGTTATTTTATAGCTCTACCAAGCTAAGACATCTTTGAATGAATAAGATTTATGAAGTCTCATTAAAGGTTTCCCTTACATGAGGTGTTGGACCCCGTTTTCGAAGCCCAACATTCGAAAACATAAAAGCATAAAATCATAAAAGACCCAAAACCGACAACTTACTGATCACAATTTGGGAAACTTCCAATAGAAATTTTGGATCGGCTTCTTCTGAACATTTGTTCCCCATAATCTGACGATTCTAACGCCACCGAAAACGCTTAATTTGGTTTAGAAACGGAGAAGTTATGACCAAAATACTGTCTTAAAGAAAACAAACCAAGACTGGATACTCTACCCAACTTCATGTCAGAAATTGAAACTTTTAGGGCCCGAATTGGAATTTGGTTCCTTCAAGTAAGTTATAGCCCTATGTCTCTATTTTAATTTGAAATAAGAATCGCCTCATTCGGATCTCTACAGGTCAAGATATCACTAAAAAACTGAAGCATAGTCAGACTTTTTCAACCGATCATCATACTTTATTTCAATCCACCTTTTTAAATTTAATAACAATACCGATCAATCAGGTATGGAGAGATAGAAAAATGTCTTAGGAGTCCAACGCTTCAAAAATCAGGTCGATTGGAGGTCTGACTAAAAAGTTATGGCCAAAAGAAGGAAGAAAGGTCGGTCGGCCACAAATCGACCCCAAAGGTCGCGCGGCAGATGCGCATGAGCGCGCGCGCGCACCATGCTCGCCCGAACGGGCGAGTGAGCAATCGGCCATGCAATCCGACCTTCGAACTTCAAACCTTCATATCTTTTGACTCCGAGCTCCAAATTTTACAAACTTGGTATCATTGGAAAGCTAAAAGACAGATCTACCATTTTTAAGAAGGACTCAAAAGCAAGCTCGGTCTATAAAGGGGTCAAAAGTTTGCTTCAAGGTGACCAATCGACAAGCTCCTCAACAGTACCAAAACTTGTAATCATCATAACTTTTGACCCAGAACTCCAAATTTCACTAACTTGGTGTCTATAGAAAGGTAAAAGAACGCTCTACAACTTCCATGAAGATCATAAGAGCAACTTCCAACTCTATAAGGGTCAAAAATGGACTCAAAATTTCTGCTACTAAAAATCTGCCATTTTTTGGCAGCACCTGCACTCCACTTTAACAACTCACCTCTTCCAATTAACACATCCTAACAATAGCTCGTTGTAACACCCCACTCCCGAGTGACCCGAACCTGATATCGTTGGTGATATCCGAGTCCGTGCCCCACGAGGGTGGCGT
>JANIJH010000223.1:8847407-8860294 GCA_024520975.1 Erythroxylum areolatum
ATTTTTATAAGAAACGCCGGCGTTTTAATGGTTAGACAGAGTTAGACATGGTTAACTTAGACAGACGATCCGAACTCGCCGCTTAGACCATTACATGAATCCCAAGTTTTCGGAAAACACTCGCTCAAAACTTCAACTCCAGCAAATGTGATCGCTGCTTGTGAAATCTTTCAGGCGACGATCTTCGACCACGATAGCCAACCTCTCCCACCCCTCATTTTTTTCTTTCTCAAGAAGAACATAACCCTCTCTTCTCCTCTCTCCAAGCAGTATACCTTGGCAATCCTACGTTCCTATCCCCGTGTAAAAATCTGAACCAAAACAGTTTTTGGGTATCAAGAAAAGGGTCTATTTTTTCTCAAGCCTGACATTGGATCCGTTGTTTACCGGGTCACAGAATAAGCCCATATGTTTCCCTTCCATAGGAGCTGCAGAAGAGCATGTGAAGCCATGTTTCTGCATAGAAGAAGTTGAGAACCAAAATTCACAGACAACGAACTCATTTGACACAAAACCCACTCTTTTGGAGTTATGCTTGGGCTTTCGTACGGAGAAATCTTGCTGTTGCTCGGAGCTACGGCTACGCTAATCGGTCGGTAACTTTTTATGTTTAATTTCCTCTAAATTGGAAGTGGATTTAATTTTACGATTTTCTAAGTTGGATTGTGATTAGGGCCCAAGGATCTTCCGATTGTGGCGAGAACAGCCGGGAGGCTAGCTGGTAGAGCCATTGGTTACGTTCAACTGGCTCGTGGTCAGTTCGAGAACGTTATGCAACAAACTCAAGCTCGCCAGGTACATTTCTACGTCTTCTTTTTTAGTTTTTTTTTTCCTCCTCCATTATTTTGCTCGAGTACTGTGTGCCTGTCCTTTGTTTGTTTACGTTATAACACATGTGAGGCTTCAATTGTACATCAAGACATTGAAACATTTTGTGTACGCAATGCTTTTTGCTGTTAAATTATTTGGTTCAGTTCTTCTGGACCTGAACTTTTATCATCAGGCAGCCTACAAATTATATCAGTTTGAGATTCAGATTATTGGGTTTTCTTCTTGTTATTCACCCACTCAAATATGCGCACTTTGTACCTTAGGTTCACAAGGAACTTCAAGATACAATGGCTCAACTTGAAGCTATTCGACATGAAATCCGAAGCATTTCTGTCTTGAATCCTGGTCCTGTGACTCGAAGGCTAGTGGATAATCTCCACAGTACATCTCCTTCCAATGGTATTCTTCATTATCTTGTTCTTGCAAATTGTTTCTAGAGGGTAGCTTCTTCCAGTTAGGACTTGCTAATCTTTGTCAAGACAGATGACAATGCTAATGAAACTCCAGATTCAGATACTGCACCCCAAGTTACCGCTTATGGAGTTTCTGCTGAGCAAGCAAATGTGCAGAGTGTTTCAACAACTACCATGTTCAAGGTTTTAGTTGGAAAAATTCTGGCTCTTGTACTTTCTTTTTTTTCTTATTAATGTCTTTGTAGTATGCAGCCTGTTAGTGTTAAATTTCTCTTCGTTCAAGCTTTGTTGTAATCCTAGGGTTCAAGTTCAAAAGCCTCAGATACATCTATTATACACAGCCAAGCAACTGCATTTGCGAGGTTGTCTGAATCGTCGGCCTTGAAGAATGCGTCATCACAGGGTGGTCCAAATGCAGAAATACTGTTTGAAGATGCTAGTCTTGCTGATGTTTTGCCTGTGTCTGCTGAAAGTGCCGGTTTATTACCGAAGCGCAAAGGTAATGCTCTTTTCTCCCTTTTTATGTAATTATGATCCTTTTTGTCTTCATTGTGTTCACTTTATAGAACACTTAAGTGGATATCCCTATATTACTCTAGTATTACCTATTCTAACATGGATTAAAAAGATTCACATAGTAGTGTGGTTGATGTTACCACATAAGAATTTGTAGTTCCTTGTCGTACTGTAGTTTTTCCTATCCACATATATTTGGAGACATCAGCATGATGATCCTCCAGATTCGCTACATCCAGCTCTAGAAAGCCACCTACTACTAAAAAACATTAATTGGTTAATCCTTGTCTGATTTTACACTCTCTTCAAGCTTAAACTCAAGTAGCCAATGTTCTCTTCCTCAAGTTGTGACAATAAACACTGATGTAACCTATAGATTTATTACTGAAGTAAGAAGTTGCAGATGTTAGGTAGTGTTTTACCACAATTTTTTTGGAACAGTACTTGCGCCCCATAAATTTTCTTTTTATATTAATTCGATATCAACATGGCTGATTTTGAGTTACTTATTGTTAGATTTTTCATTAAAATTTCTTTTTTCCTGTAAAATTCATTTGTTCTTGTCTCGTTATGATTCCTGCAGAAGTAATTTAGATTTTATCTCTTGATTTACAATTGCACCTCCCAGGTTTTTCTATTTTCTTATTTTGTGCTTCCTTTAAGTACTGTCAAACTGTTGCTACATCATAAATATGTGTCTTATTGAATCACTTTTTAAAATCTTGATTATTGCATGATAATTTGCGTTTTATTATTGATTATTGATGTTCTTGACATTTAGGTCAGTAATTCTTTTGTTGAACTAATTCATGAAAGTTTCACTTTTTGAATACATAATATTTTTATGCTAAGAGAAGTCTATGGGATATTTTTATGCTAAGAGAAGTCTATGGTTCATCTGTCAGATGATGTGAAAGGATCCGATATAGTGTTAGAGGCTATCCTGGAGGCTGAGGTGGCTCAAAATGCGAAAGACTTTTTTGCACAAATCCCAGAATCAAATAAAATATGAATGAAGGTAATTTGTGCTCTATGTGGTAATTTGTGGTCTATGTTATTCACCATTTTCTTTGTGCATAAAAGGAGCATTTGCGTATGATATGTTGGAATATGCTTTAATACATTTTCTATGCTGAAGTGAAATTGAGAATGAAGCTTGAGATGATTTCGAGTTATTTTCAATAGAATGAGCAGTTACTTTTAATTTCAGCATTTTATTATAAGGCAGAGGGTTGCCTGTAGGACATGTGTTTCGGTGTGGAAATCTGCTTGAGACCAAGCATGGTCAACTAGATTTGATGTTTTGTAAGTTATCGGAAATTGTATCGGAGAGTTGATGGTGACAGTTTGGATGGTGTGTGTTTTCTCTTTATTACAGATTCCCCCAGTCTAAGCCATTATTACCTCACAATGTGGTGTGTATCGAGAACCAACGGGCTTCCATTTGATGGGTGCTAATGAAAGTTTCGTTAGTTCCTATAACTATTACGAACGTTATGCGATGATACAAAGAAACTGTTGGATGAGTTCCAGTGTCCTGTTTGCTGTGAAGAATAGGAGATGTACTTTCAGGTGAAATTCCATTGGACTCCATAAGATCATAGCTGTTTGTAACGGATGCTGAAGGAAGGCAGTGAAATAGGAGATGTACTTTCAGATGACCTTCCATTGGACTCTTTCCTTTTCACCTTGATTTAAGTTTCAATTTCCATTTACTTTTTACTTTAAAATGTATAAGAATTTTGTGGATCTATAAAGTGGATTCCCCAGAGAATTATCTTGTCATGATATATAATGTCTTGTAAAAGGAATAAACTGTTCCTGCAAAAGGTCGTGGAGTTAATTTAACAGCTTTATCATTATATCCGGTATGAACTCTTGCAATGAAACAGGATCTGAAGAGGTATGATAATATGTAGTTTTACTTTTACAGGTAATTTAACAGTCAATATATATATGCACTTATATACTGTTCCTCCAAAAGGCCGTGGAGCTAAGTTATCGTTGTCGTTAAGAAGGTGAAATGGGACAGAATTATAATGCCAATTAAAATAATAAATCAACCTTTTGTTATAAACCAATTTAATTATATTATTTGAGAAACAAATGGTAAAAGTGAAAATCGAAAAGTCAAAACCATGTTTGAGCTTGTTTTTGTACTCTCGCTTTGCTCTGTTCGGCAATTGTCACATATGGCAAAACAAAACCAGTCACTTTCACCAAGCAGCCCACAGTCTCAGTCACCGCGAACTTAATTAAGCCAAAATCCTAAAAAGGACACGAGTTCTGAGAAACTAAGCTTTTATTGAAGCAAACCTGTTATGTCTATCTGGAGCTTACATCTAACCAACATGTTTGTTCTGCCAAGTTTGGAGCTTTCACTCACAGGCGCATAATCCGGACAAAAGACGAAAATTTGAAAGTTACCCATTAAACTCGTTTATGGAAGATGCAGCTTTCCCTGCCAATTTTGCAATTTGACGACTTCCGAAGGAATTTTGACTACTAGGGTTTTGGTTCACCTGCTTGGGCTATAAATATCCGTCTGTTCTTGCTCTTGTTTATTGCCTGGGAATTGACTGTAGCAAGATGCATTAGCTTTCATCTCCATATATTCTCAACATACACAGTTGCCCGTCAGCGAGCTAAGCGTCAAGAAGACATGGGTCGTTCTCGTGGGAACTTCCACTCTGCTGATGAAGACCCCACACAGAGGTTTGTTCCTCAATTTAGTTATTTGAGCTGTTTTAATGTTTAAACATGCTTCTTGTTTAATCGTTTTTGCTCATGTGCAGTTCTTTAAATGTTCACTGTTTTTTTTCCTATTCCATGAAATGGGAAATTGGAAAGGTTGTGACTTGTAGTTCAATTATGAAAGATTCGGAGATTGTGAGATGCATTTTAGGAATTGAAGTTTTCTTAACATGTATCCAACCAAAAAAAAAAAAAAGGGAGAGAACAAGCCTGTTAAACGCTTCTGTTATTTCAATGACCTTCCTTTTAAACAATCGGCCCTCTGTGTTTATACTTATTCTTTACCTCCGTATTCTTACTTTTTCAATTGAAACCGTTTTCCACATCTCATTTTTAATTGAAACTGTTTCTTTCAGTTCACTTCCATTACCTTCTTTTGGCAATTCAGGTCAAGAAGGAAGAAGACTGTTAGCAGCGGTGAAAATTTAGACTCTTCATCTTCGGGTACTTTTTTCCGCTTCCGCAAAGATTGTGAGAAAGGATACTTCAATTGAGTATTTAACTTCAGAAAGTGTTGTATTCTATGAGGTTTAAATTTAAGATTATAGTTCTATCTTATCTAGGAGCCTCTGTTTAGGGTTCTGTTTAGTGCAGTCCATCAGCATATATAACTCTGATTGGTAAATTTAAATAAAGGCTTAAGAAAATTTTAATTGTGTAAAGATGAAGATAATCTTAGGTTTTCCATTCGAGGTTTACTATTTTCTGTTATCAAAATTTTCTTCTCTGTTGTCCCCTTAAATATTTCCTTTTCCTAATCAGGTCAAGGAACAAGTGATGGTAAGAGGGCTTTATACCATTGCAACTATTGCAACAAAGATATAACAGGAAAGATCCGCATCAAATGTGCTGTATGCCCTGATTTTGATCTATGCATAGAATGCTTCAGTGTTGGGGCTGAAGTGACCCCTCATAAATGCAATCACCTTTACAGGGTTATGGTTAGTCTCTTTTCTTGCTCCTAACTTGTTTAGTTCAGAACTTCTGCGTCTATAATGTATGGAAATTTGTTCTTCATTTTTGCAGGATAATTTATCCTTCCCTCTTATCTGCCCTGACTGGAATGCAGATGATGAGATACTACTCTTAGAGGTGATTTTATTTCTGTTTTTCTTAAAGATGGTTCATTCGATGGAAGTTTTTCTGTGAGAAGTATATAACGTATTTTTTTCCTCTGATTTATGTAACTTTGGTTCTAGGGCATTGAAATGTATGGCTTGGGAAACTGGGCGGAAGTTGCTGAGCATGTGGGGACAAAGAGCAAAGAGTTGTGCATTGAACACTATACAAATGTTTATTTGAATTCTCCAAACTTCCCTCTGCCAGTATGATATTGTGTCTTGTTCAGAAAGTAAAATTTTACCTTAAAATGTGTTCGAAACATTGGGTTGTTGATTTTTCTTTTCTGTAGGACTTGTCTCATGTTGTTGGAAAAAACAAAAATGAGCTTCTTGCCATGGCCAAAGGGCATGCAGAGGACAAAAAAGGTACATTATGACACTTATTATTCTCCATTTCTCTTTCTTGGTCTGGACTTTCAATTCTCCACTGAGTGATTGGAATGCCTATAAACTTTCCCCACAATACGGTATTGGATTCAGTTCCCTGTTACCTCGTATTAAACAAGAAATTGTTGACTTATGCAGCAAACCTGCAAATATCCTGACTTGGCTGCATTTTATGTTAATTGTTGTCTTAATTCTCTACTTCATGAATTTTCTTGTTAAAATTGTTCATGATTTGTAGGGTCTTCATCACTTGGGGAGCATGCAGTGAAGGAGGAATCTCCATTTTCTCCTTCAAGGATTAAGTATGGGTGTCATTGTTTCTTATATGTGCATTATTTACGTAGCTTATATACCTTCTTATGCTAGATTTATTTTCAATGGATACAGAGTTGAAGAAATGCATAAAGGTGGTCCCCCTAATCGTTTACCATCTGCAGGTGTGTTGGCTTATCATTGCAAATAGCTGCAGACGTTTCATTCCAATTTATAATCTTGTTTATGAACTAGTTGTTCTGCCTAGGTTTATCTTTCCAGCTTTTGCTGCAGTTATGAAGACATTGGATGCATCGAGTTAAAGTTAATTTATGATGCACAATGTTATGATCTCTTTGAACAATATTTAGTACCTCTATTTTTGTAGTATAGCTAAAATGGAATGCACAATGGCATTTATGATGTTATGTGTAGGAGATGTCTGAAGATGTATCAATCACCTATGACATTGTGCTTCATTTGTAATGCTATAGACTGAACTGGATTTATCTTAGCCATTGTCATTTGTTCACTTGCATACTTCTAGCTTATAAGTCAAGTTTGTAATATATACAAGTCTGCATATATGATGTCAACTGCTTGTAGCAATTTCACTCTAGTTCTGATGAAAGCATTAATTTTGAGTTGATCATTTTATTAACACAGCTGACACTAAGACCGAAAAGGATCCTAAAGGGGAAAAACCATTGTCTTCTGTAAATGAGGGCCCATCTCTAATTGGGACGAGTGGTTATAACCCAAAAAGGCAGGAATTTGATCCTGAATATGACAATGATGCTGAGCAATTGCTGGCTGAGATGGAATTTAAAGATGCAGACACTGAAGAAGAGCGAGAGCTCAAATTGCGTGTGCTTCGAATCTATTCAAAGAGGTTTTTCCATAACTTAATAATGAATTTGCAGTAAAAATGAGAATTGATAAACCAATATTTTTGTGGAGAAATTAATAACTTGCTTTTGTATCTGCATAATGTTGCGTTATTGATATTTGCTTTTCATTTATGTTGATTGATTTTGACAGTTGACAGCTTTACTAACAGGTTGATTGCATGTAAATCTAAACTATTTTGCTTATATGATTTGGCATTTGCAGGCTTGATGAGAGGCAGCGTAGGAAGAATTTCATATTAGAAAGAAATTTGCTTCATCCAAGTCCTTTTGAGAAGGACTTGTCTGCTGAAGAGAGGGAATTATGTCGGCGCTATGATGTCTTCATGCGATATCTTTCCAAAGAAGAGCATGAAGATCTTCTTCAGACTGTTATCACTGAGCGCCGAATGCTGAAAAGACTTCAGGAACTTAAGGTATATGATTCATCCGCGAGACTGCATCTATGCTTACTGGTATATGATGCTCTGCTTTGGAGTTATTAGGCCTTATAAAACCTCTTTGTTAACAGAAAGTAAATTTTGTGGCATACTGTCTTTGTTCTGCATTTGTCTATAAAAATAAGGTGTGAAAGGCATAAAAAGGAAGTGGAAGTACTTCCACCATCGTGATGATCACTCATATGTGGCCTTATAAATCTAGAATTCATGTTCCGCATGAAAATGTCTGACCAATTGTTATAACTGTGATAACACTGCAGGAAGCTCAAGCTGCAGGTTGTCGTTCATCAGCTGAGGCAGATAGATACCTGGACCATAAAAGGAAAAGAGAAACTGAAGAAAATTCCAGGAGAATAAAAGAAGGTGCTCAACCTGGTCCAAGCAATCAAGGAAATGCATTCTTGGCTTCAGAGTCTGCCGGCAGGGATTCAATTTCAAGACCTGGACAGGTCTCTTCAAGCAATGCTAATGATTTGGACATTACCCAGTTTTCTCAGATACAATTACTGTCTGAAACTGTAAGTGGTAGATTCTTATTTTGTAATTTATGTGTACATATGTGGCTGATTGTTTATTAGCTATAGATGTATTTTTCCTAGACTGCTGTTTGTATTGGCAGTTAAAATGATTAATTACACTTCTCCAGTACATACATTGTTTAGATTCCCTAGTTGCAGTTTTATGCTTCACTTCATATATTTTTTTAGACCTGATTATTTCTATGTTGTGGCAGGAAAAACGCCTATGCTCTGAGATCAAGCTTTCTCCACCTCTCTATCTTAAAATGCAAGAGGTGATGACGAAAGAAATCTTCAGTGGCAACGTTGCGAAGAAATCTGATGCATATCCCTTATTCAAGATTGAACCCATAAAAGTTGATAGAGTTTATGACATGCTTGTGAAGAAGGGGATTGCTCCGCCATGAAACTGCTGCATCCTTGGTCTCAGTCAAACTGTAGAAGTTTTCTTCATTCTATTCATTTTGCTTCAGAGGAATGAACACTTGGCTTTACTTTAGCTTTACCTCACACATGAAGCATCAATCTTACCAACACAAAGACTTGCATTTATCGAGGAAAGAAATTAACCAGTTACAAATTTACAGAAGTGCATACTTGCTCTCTGTAGTCTAAGCCAGAACCAACTGTCTTTCAGTATTTGTCATTTCTTTGGGTACATTAGAAAGAGTTTCTAATCTGATATAGGAAAATGCTTCATCTTCCATT
Source organism: Erythroxylum areolatum (assembly GCA_024520975.1). Lineage (NCBI taxonomy): Eukaryota > Viridiplantae > Streptophyta > Magnoliopsida > Malpighiales > Erythroxylaceae > Erythroxylum > Erythroxylum areolatum. Next base: position 8,856,256 of record JANIJH010000223.1, read on the forward strand.
GAATTGTAAACTATGGTGATTCCTGTTAGTACGAGTATGTTGTTTGTTTCTAGGTAGTGATCAAAATATTATGCAGCAAAATTATTATTTGCTGAGAAATATTTATTGATTTAGTTATAAATATTTATTGGTGATCTAAATATTCATTTTCAATTTAATTTTCCTTTTTGTTGAGATACTGATCAGCTGTAAATAAATTATATTGAGATATAGATATGCTGTAAATGGAGTAGGTTGAATAAATTTGAAATTCCTTAAATTAAGGGATTCTATTAGATAGCTTTAAGAAACCTTTCAAATTTACCTTCCCATTTTCTCTCTTGTAATGTTCTATATGATGATGTATACTTCCTATTCAATATATCAGAATATATGAAAATTTGTTCCCATATGGTGTTAGAGTCGTGGGGGTTTCTTTTTTATGGGATTTGATCTTCAAGTAGCCGTCATTACTACATTATCGAAACTTTATTTTTGGTTCTTCTCTTGTGTGTTCTAGCTTTCATCGCTGCATTCCTCCTTTTGTGATTCCTATTCGAGTAGCCTTAATTGTTGCATTATCTTCTTCTTCATCAAGTCAACCTCTCAAAACTTCTGTCTTTATCAAATCTAACCCTCCAGAAGAATTCAGTGCCATTAAGAAAATTAGAGATTTACAAAATATTCGAGCTTCCTATAGGTTTAATGGGAAGAACTATCTCAAATGGTCTCAATTTGTCCGCACATACCTCAAGGATAAAAGGAGGCTTAGTCATCTTCTTGGAACAGGACTAACTAAGGATGACCCAAAGTTTGAAGCATGAGATGAGGAGGATTCTATGATAATGTCCTAGCTATGGGATTTTATGGGTCACATGATTAGTGTTACATGCATGTTTCTTGTCATTGCAAAGGAGATTTGAGACTGCATTCGTTGCCCATACTCGAAGGCTCGTGATATTGCTCAAGTATACGAGATCAAGGTCAAAACTACAGCTGCTAAACAAGGAAATAAATTTGTCATAGAATATGCAAACTTGCTGCAGAATCTGTGGTAAGAACTTGATCATTATCAAGTTTTCGAAATGAAATGCCCTGAGGAAGCTGTCATCTTGAAGAACTTCATTGAAAAAGATCATGTCTATGATTTTTTGGTTGGATTGAATGCTAAATTTGATCAAGTCAAGATCCAAATCTTTGGAAAAGAGGACACTCCATCTCTAGAAGAAACAATCTCATTGATTCGAGCAAAAGAAAGCCGAAGGAGTGTTATGCTTGAACTACAAACCATGGATGAGTCAGCCTGATCATCAGGACAAAGGAAATAGTGATCTATATAAACATTCTAGTAGAGAAAACCATGGGAAGGAGAATAAGAGCAACCTATGGTGCACCCACTGCAAGAAACCAAGGCACACAAAGAAAATATGTTGGAAACTATATGGTAAACCACCAAGCCGAGAATGGGAAAATCGTGGGGGACAACAGAGGTCCCAAGCACATATGATAGAAGAACCCAAACCTGAGGAAATTCAGCAACAAGAGTATTAAATAGTAAAGAAACTGAGAAGCTATGAAGCTTATTGGGGACTATTGAAAAACCTTCTAAGACGTGTTCTTTGGCTCTTTTAAGTAAACCTTTACTTCCTTTTTACATGAATGCCTCAGAAAATCTCTATACCAATTCTTGGATGTTAGACTCGGGTGCTACAGACCATATGACACCCACATCTCAACTCTTCAACACATATACCCCATGCTCTAGTAACAAAAAGATTGTAGTGGCCAATGACTCTCTAGTTACTATTGCAGGGTTTGGAGATATACACATCATACCCACCCTTTTTCTTAAAAAGGTTCTCCGTATACCAAAACTGTCAGCTAGCCTTGTTTCTATTTAAAAACTTACCCATGATCTTAAATTTTATGCTACTTTTTATGCTTCTCATTGTGTTTTTTAGGATCCAGTCTCGGGGACGAGGATTGGACTTGCTAAAGAAAAGAGTGGCGTTTACCTACTTGACTTGCCTCAAGGAGTTAGGAGCAACCTGTCTTTATCATTTCTTAGTTCCTTAAATAAAGATATCATTTGACTATATCATCTACGCTTAGGTCATCCATCTTTTAAAGTTATAAAGATCATGTTTCCTGATTTGTTTCAAGGATTAGATATTTTTAAATTTCATTGTGATGTTTGTAAATTTGCAAAACATACTCTAGCATCTTTTCCTGTTGGCAATTAAAGAAGCTCTCATACTTTTCATTTGATTCATAATGACATATGGGGTCCCTTTTCTATACCCAATGTTTCTGGGGCTTATTGATTTGTATCTTTAATTGATGATTGCACTCGGGTTACATGACTCTTTCTTCTTAAACAAAAAACGGATGCTAGCCTTTATTAGACCTAATTTCCACTCAATGAGTCAAAACCAATTTGGGGTTAAAATAAAAAGCTTTAGGACAGACAATGCTAGAGACTACTTTAACCGGACTTTATCACCTTTGTTTCAATCATAGGGCAATATCTATGATTCATCATGTGTTAACATACCTCAACAAAACGGGATAGCAGAAAAAAAAATGGTACTTACTCAACACCACCTGAGCCTTACTCTTTCAAGGGAATGTCCCCAAATCCTATTAGGGAGAGGCAGTTCTTACGACCACGTACATGATAAATAGACTTTCATCATGTATGTTAGATAACAAAAGTCCCATAGAAATTCTTAATAACTTCTACCCACACTTCAGAACCTCAAATGGCCTCACACCTAGGGTATTTGGATGCATTGCCTTTGTTCATGTCCATAACCAACATAGAGACAAACTAGATCCCCAAGCCATCAAATGTGTCTTCCTCGGTTACTCACCTACTCAAAAAGGATACAAGTGTTACAATCCATCATCTAAGAAATTTTATATCTCTAAATGTAATAGCCAGTTTCCAAACCTACTGAGGGATTAAGTGTTAGATTTTACATCATATTAGAATGAATTTGGTGCATTTAGAATATGATTTTTATGATTTCATTTACATGTATAATATGGGCATACACACTTGAATTTTGATTTAGAAAATTTACACTCAATTGACATGTTGCATGGTATGAGTTTCTAAATAACTGAGACATAATTGTGCATTTCTATTATCTTGTATTTTGATTTACCAATAAAAAAATTAATGGATTATAATTAGCAAATTGGAGTTATTTGTCACAATTGGAAGATTGATTGATTCAAATATATATTTAGACTAGGAAAAATTTCAAGTAGCAAGACAATTGACATGTGAAAATTTAAGATGACTAAGCCTATAAATTAAGTGACATATGGCAGTTGAATTAAGTGGCAAATGACCTAGGAACTAAGTGAAATTTGGCAACCTAAAGAGAGGACATGTAGCTAGCCTAGACACTTGACAAGTGTCCTTTCCACTCACACTACACAGCACACCCATGGCAGAATCTTTTCATTTGTTGTTTTTGTTGTACTCTCTCCTCCTTCCTCTCACTACCGAAATGTACTTCGCCCGCACATCTCTGTGTTATGTCTAAATTCTGTTCAATTGCCATATCAAAATCCATGCAAAAATCTTTCATAAAGATAGTTTTAGAAGTAGAATATTGTTGAATTTGTTGTCATCTTCTTGTCTTTCTTGAAACCATCCTACTCCCACCTTGTTCTTGAGATGATCTTGCATGCATGTGAGGCAAAGTAGGCTTCATACATTGAGGTGAAATTTTAGCTAAACAAGTAAGTGAAATACTGTTTTTTTGGCATGTAATATGATGACTGATTAGGGATAGATTCAATATAGTGTTGATGTTGAAGTTGTGCTGGAAAGTGATAAATAAAAAGGGGTATCTTCTGTTGTGTTTTTGGATGCATTATAACGTTGGTTTATGGGTTGTTATATGGATGGTTTAAGTTAAGATTTGAAGTATTATTGGTGATGAATTTGTTAGAGTAGTGCCCTAAAAGCAATCCCCTTTAGCGCATTTTGTTCATAGTCATGTACAGACTTTATAAATAAATAAAGAAAGGCATATTTCATTAA
>JANIJH010000223.1:8884852-8897689 GCA_024520975.1 Erythroxylum areolatum
AACTTTCTAAATTCTTCAAATTGTCACACTTTTTCTTTTTAATTCTTGCTATTTAACTTCATTTCAATCAACTCATCTACTTTTGAATATTTCTTATTTTCACTCAAAAATCAGGGTCCAACAGGCACACTCAAACTTATGAGATTGATTATTAAGAGACTTTTGTTCTAGTTGCAAAGATGAACACTGTGAGAATTTTGTTATCATTGGCTATCCACTTTAATTGGTAGCTCTTATAATATGATGTTAAGAATACATTTCTTCATGGAGACTTAGATGAAAAAATCTATATTAACATCCCACCAGGATTTGAGGGAGATCCCACCAGGATTTGAGAGAGACATTGGTGACAAAGTTTAGAAGCTGAGGAAGGCCCTTTATGGGTTAAAAAAATCTCCTAGAGTTTGGTTTGAGAGATTTGCGAAAGTAATGAGAGAGTATGAGTATAAACAAAGCCAAGATGATCACAGTCTTTTCATTAAACATTCAGCTGCAGGGGGAGTTACTACTCTTCTAGTCTATGTAGATGGCATCATAGTGATTGGAAATGATGAGAAAGAGAAGAATAAATTGAAGCGAAGACTAATAAAAGAGTTTAAGATAAAAAAAACTTAGGAAACTAAAGTACTTTCTCGATTTTGAGGTGGCATATTCCACACAAGAGATTTTTATATCTCCACAAAAGTACATGACTGATTTATTGTTAGAAATAGGAAAGATTGGGTGTAAGCCAATCCCTATACCAATGGATCCAAACCATAAGTTGGGAGAAGCTAAAAAAGAACCAGCTGTTGATAAAAGGATGTATCAAAGACTAGTTAATAGACTCATATATCTTGCTCACACTCGGCTAGACATAACATACTCGATAAGCGTGATCAGTCAATTCATGTATGATCCAAGAAAACCTCATCTTCAATTTATTTATAGGGTGCTACATTACTTGAAAGACAATCCAAGAAAATGAATTTTGTTTAAGAAAACAATGCTCTTGCTCTAGAAGTTTACACCAATGCTGACTATGCAGGTTCTATAAAGGATAGAAGATTAACTATAAGGCATTGTACTTTTCTTAGAGGTAACTTGGTAACATGGAGAAGCAAGAAGCAGAATGTGGTAGCAAGGTCATTTGCAGAATCATAATTTAAGGCTATTGCTTAAGGATTGTGTAAACTACTCTAGCTGAAGATTATTCTAGATAATTTGATAGTCAAATGAGACGGTCCAACACAGCATTATTGTGACAATAAGTCAACCATCAATATTGCTCATAATCCTATACAACACAATAAGACAAAGCATATTAAGATTGATAGACATTTCGTTAAAAAAAAATTGAAAGAAGGGTTATTGTGTATGTCCTATGCTCCATCAGAACATTAAGTAACTAATGTTCTAACAAATGAGCTGAACAATTTAAGTTTTCATGATCTTGTATACAAGCTGAGAATGGAAGATATCTATTCCTTAGCTTGAGGGGGGATGTCGAGATAGTGATCAATTGTAAATATATTATACTGAGATATAGATAAGTTAAGTTGTAAATATATTAGATAGAATAAGTTTGAGATCCCTTAAATTAAAGGATTCCATTAGATAGCTTTGGATAACGTTTCAGATTTAATTTCCTTTTTTTTCCTCTTGTAATGTCATGTATTATATTTCCTATTCAATATATAAAAATATATGAAATTTCTTTCCCACCCTTTATTTCTAGAATTTAACTAAACAATGAAAGTATGCTTTAAATCAGAGATAATGAATGTGGTGATAACAACATTTCATAACTATGTTATGAAAAAATTGGAAAGAAAACAATGTGGAAATTTTAATTCTAAAAATAGAGAAAAAGGTGTTAAAGAGTATATAATACATAAATTTACTTTTATTTTAGATTAAAACCCTTACAATTTTAATGAATATTTAAATATAGTTTAGCTTTAAGTGAAATAACATTGTACATATATTCAAGAATATAAAAATTCATTATTATCATATAATTATGGTAAACATGAAATTTAGCCCCTGCATTCTTGACAAATGACCCAGAGATTGCAGATAAGGTGAGTTAGCCATGAACATCAAATTTGCTTTTAGATTACAGTTTTATTTACCTCCCACAATACACCAATCTCACCAAACCAACTGGAAATTGTATTATTTCTTACACCTCTGAAGAGAACTTTTCAAATATAGAAGCCCAGTTATCCACACAGCAAGCCTGCAAAAACAGCAGCTTTTGATGGGAAAACTCTGGTGCATCCTGCTGTCAGCGTTGATGAATTGAAGCATAAAGACAATCACATGTATATGGACCTCAAAACCCGATGGAAAAATGTCTAAATGTCTCAAAAAGAGAGCCTTTTCAAGTTTTTCCAAATGGGCCTTCGAGATTTGTGGTGATGGGAGCTGCTTCTCTGGGTGTTTTGCTTCTGCTGGGATGGGTGATCAAATTTTAGGTCCTGAAGGGGCATTGACGGAAGAATTCTGGGAAAATATAAGGAGATAAGCCCTGTATACACTTACAGCAAGTACAGGTGCTCTGTTTACAGCCCATAGTCGAATTGATTAAGAACCCTGTATCAGCAGTCCTTCTCCTTGTTATCTTTGGGGGCAGTTTATACACAGTTTCTCAGGTGCTGTATGCCATGGTTGGTGTATCTGAGTTTACTTATGATTATGGATATTAGGATGGAAATCTTGAGCACTCAAAACTTCCAATGTCTAACATTCAGTATCAACATTCCACTGTTGTTACTAGAATTGAATAAGCTGTGAATGCCAAACATTTATCGCAGAAAACTTCTTTCAGTTTGTTTATTATGATAAAGAAAAGCTAAGACTCTCTTCTTTGTCAAGACCCTCTGAAGCATTTGATAAATAAAAGATACAATTTGAGCTAGATTAGCAGAGAACTTTGGTAAGCTAGATTTCTGCATATTCTGAGTTTGGGAATGGTGAGTTACTTAGCGTAGCACATTATGCATCATAGACTAGCACATGTGCTTTATACTAGAGTCATATATTCCCTTGTGACTATCTTTACCAACATCACATTAACCTTTGAGCCAATATCTTCGGTCATTGTATGGCATAACCTGTTCGATTCCTTTAGTTCATAGAGTCTAGCCAACCCAGCTACAAGCATAATCTATGACTTCCTGCAATAAGTTTTGAAGCTCTGGATTCATAGTAATTGGGTTTAAAGCAGCTATAAGTTGCCTCAGCAACAAGTTACAGATGTGACTGATAACTGATAGGGAAAACTGTTGGCATACTGGAAGGAGAGAATTTCTCCAGGGCCAAGAGCCTCGCCATCATTGACAAGGCAGTCATCATATTCAACTCGGCGAAACACCGTTGGATTGATCAACCGGGCTGAACTAAACCATCCACAGCTAACGTGAATGTTAGACATACTACAACCAGAGACACATACATTCAGTATTTGAACATTGAATGATGGGATTCCATTAGGAAGTGGTGATGCTGAGCCTTGATATATTGCTATATCATCCCTTGAGCAAGTAGTGCCGATGCGGTTTGCATCTCCATAATCTGTTTACAAGGCACAGAGTTACAGTTCATCAGTGTCAAAATCAGAGAATGAGACCCAAGAATTTTGCAGTTTCAGTCCCCTTGCATGATGGTGGCAATTAGAAGATCAATGAAGATTTGTGCGAGAATGAATGTACCCAATGGCAAGTTCAGTGATCAGTATGTACCCATTGGCAAGTTCAGTGATCAGTGAACATGAGCAACAAAAGGTGTATAGTCTTTCCTGGTCGAAATGAGTTGCTTATTGATGCTTAAAAGAAGAGATGTTTTAGTTTACCTGTAGACTGCAGGAGCTTCCTAGCGGAGAGAGTGTTGTTTTCCTTGGAAAACGCTAGTCTTTTAATGGCGACCTCCTGGCTAACAACTACTGTTTCTCCATGAAATAACTCCAACACTGCATTTGTTACTGTAACTTAATTATTTCATTTTCCAAATACAAAAGCCAAAAACTTTAACCTTAAAACCATAGCCAAAATGAAGAAACTTCAATTAAACATAAGAAAAAGAATACTAGATAGTTTGCGTGCATGCATGGTCATCTGGGAAATGAACTCTTTTTTCTTTTTTTCTGTTTTTCGTAACAAAGCCTGCACAACCAACAATTCCCATCTCCGAACTTATTATGCTTTGTGATCTAAACCTGAATTGATGTCATTGAACTTGGACAATTTAACTAATCAAAGCAACTTTTAAAATCCAGGGATCAAGGGCCTTAAACTGGAACCAACACTATCTGCTCATAACACTTGGCAATGTTCTACTCATCTGTATCATGTAGACATGCATGGATTGAGTTTATCAGACGAAGTGTAAACTCGTCTGAATTATATGATAATGTCGAATTTGACAGACTTCTCATTGCCAAGACCTGTTCGTTCCATCATCTTCCATTTTTCCTCTAATAACTTTCATTTCACAAGTAAACGTCATGAAAATAAGAACAAGCACAGGGACAGATGATACCTAGAAGAACTGTTAGTAGAGAACTGAATATGGCAACTAAAAGAAGCATCATTCCAGGTGTTCGGTCATCAAGACACCTCCAACCTCTAACCATCATCGACCCCCTTAGTATATATGCCTTGTAATGAACCAGAAAGCTAGAAACGTCAGACTAAATAAGCACTTGAAAGAGATACGGACATGCATACGTTTACCTTAAATGAACAAACTTAAAGAACATGAAGTGTGATACCATGAGTGTACTGTTCCTACAACCTTGAAGAGAGACGAGTGTGAGATTAGATATACTTCAACAAGGACTAGGAAAAAAACAAAAGTCTGTGGTCAGTGTCCTGTGAAGTGTAAACACAGTCACACGCGCACATAAATATAGGTGGAGATCGAGGGGGGCCTTTGGCTCCTAAATGAGCGAGGGAAGTGACATTAATAACACGAGAGTCCAAAGACTAGAATCGGATGGTGATTAATATTTAGACCAGTTTCTACGTAGCTGCCGCAAACTTTTTCGATCTATGTTCCTATTTACTTGATATGCACGCTTGTGTTTTCTAAACGGAAAAAGTTTCAACTATTAGTATAATCATAATATTACTTTTCAAGAATGGTGTATCTTTGTCTGCCCTAGTTTAGATCAGATATTGCGTATGTGATATGACTGAAAGAGAGAGCAGAAACACCAACACCAGTCGAAACACTACCTGACTCAAAGCAGTTGGCATTTATTAAAACTGTTTAAAGAGAGTAGTAATGAAACGCTTTCTTGCCCAGAAACATTTAGACTTTGTTTCAGGCAATAGCTACATAATTATGGCAGCTAATTTAAGACTCAAAAGAGTCAAATCCTGACAGAAAAGCTTAGTATCTGGAAAAGAGAAAAAGAAGGCGGTCAAGTTGTGATTATAAATAATGACCAGACCCTTTTGTGTTTGTTTATTATACAGAAACTAAGGGCCGCCATTAAAGCATCAGGAACCTGCTTTTCAAAGCGGCGTAATTTACTGTCTTTGCCTGGTCCTCTCTCTCTCTCTCTGTATCTGTCACTCATCTCCACACGCACCACTTAATCTCCTCCTTCCTCACCCCATAATATTAAATCATCTGCTACATTCAAGAATGTAGATATAGCAGTAGTTACTCATGCAGGGTTGCATGCAACTTCCTCCTCGTTAACTTCAACTAAGATTAAAAATTTTAAAAAAAATGCTTTTTCTTCAACTATCTTCACAGGGATCGTGTTTGAATATTCCCATATCATTGGTCGCTTCGCTTTGCATGCAGCTCTGCGTGCATTCATTTAGTTGCATGTTCATATGACCTCGTTGTCCCTTTCTTACAGGACACTAACAAATCACAGAGATGGAGATTTTCACGTTTCTTGTGAAAGATAAACGGCTGTATGTAATAATGAGAGTGAAAGAGTTAATAAGGTCCATTGAAGTGTTTTGATTTACATTAAGAATAATTATAACTTTTAACATTCTTCGTGCACTTTTTGAAACCATTCTTATTATTTTAAGGCTAGAGATTTGACTCTTGCAAATTACCTATTCGTTTCGAGAGGGGATTAATTTAGATGTGAATGGCTTAAAAGTGTCTTCCCATAATTAAGATCCTCTTAAAACACCTCGTAAGAAATCAAAAAAAAAAAAGAAACCAATTTAGCATGATCCCAATCTATACATAAATTGTTGAAAACATGAGTACGAGCCTTAAAAACACTAGTAAGATTATTCCTTTGTGATTGAATGATCACGGAGAAAAGTTACGTACAATCAATGACTCTCTTCCGACTTTTGTAACTTAAATAGCTTTGTGCAAACTATAAAAATAAAAATAATTCTTTTGCCAAAAGATGAAATTATGTGGTGGAAAAAGTTGCTAGAAAGGTAACATGTTAAGGAAGAAAAAGGTTTAGATACACTTTTTTAGCCATCAAAGTATCTTGATTTCAGGAATTTAGCCTTCAAACCATGTTTAAGTGTTAGATTTAGCCTTTCATCTATTGAAATTTAGCCACTGATCATGTTCCTAAGTTGTCTTCTTTTTGTTAGTCCAATTTTAAACCTCAACTTTATTTTACTTTTTAATTGTGTGCCCTCTCCATATCTGTAGTAGATAATAGATATGTAACTCATGCCTTTATCTATGCATTGAAGAACTTTAGATTAGGAGATTCCTTAATTTGAAAGGTTTCAAGAGCGAGCTGGTGGAGAGAAAAAAGGGTTCCTTCTCCATATAAATTCGCATTTTCATGATGATCTTGTGTGTATTGGATATTCAATCCAAGGCCTGGAACTGAATTGAGAAGTTTATGCGTTTTTGTATGATATTGTGACTGCAATTTGATGTTTTATTAGTTATTTGTACGAAGTACAAATTTAACTAAGAATCTAAAAGTAAATTGATAGGAACTGGGGATAGAAGAATTCTGTTACTCAGCTTTTTTATAAATTAAAAAAATGAAAATTTAATATAAAAACAAAACTGGTTCCCACCAGCCAAGCTGAGGGTTGAAGCAGGAGCTGACATATGAAGGAATGGCTATTCTTACAAGGGCCTAGAAAAAGAAGATATCAAATACATAGTTAACAAAGCATAGCAGCCATTGTTATACCATTCATCCACAGAGAGATCATCAATATAATGCTTGAAGTTTGAAGACTCACTTAAGCTGCTTTAAATCCGACGAGAAAAAGGATTCCAAGCATACCGTGATCGTGAACACTCCCTCTCTTAACTGGTTTTCTTCCAATCAATGGCAGCCTGCATAAATTATAATCTTCATTTCACCTCAGACAGACGACCGGATCGTAATTGCAGGCGCACATACAAGTCTTTCAACAGAACACAAACATGTTCTTTTCAGAAGTGATCATCCTTCTGGCAGAAGTGCTACAAGTCTTTCAACAGAGTCTTTCAACAGAACACAAACATGTTCTTTTCAGAAGTGATCATCCTTCTGGCAGAAGTGCTTCCAACAATTCTCTCCAGCTAAGACAGATAGGAATTACAGCGCATCCACGTAAACAAGACATACCCAGGACGGGGTAAAATATTACAAATATCTGGTACATTCCTAGGGAGCTAACCAAACAATATGATCATTGCAGACTAAATCAACAGAAGAGTTTTAAGCTATTACCCGAAGCTGATCAAATCGAGAAAAAAGAACTGTGCAGTCAGTGTCATGTGCCCCATCAAGCATGTTAAGCACCTGCAACAAAGAAAGAGAAGTGTACAGATAAGTTAAGAAGAATCCATCACTAGGTCAGAAGACCAATGATGGTCAATGTAACCTATTACAGGAAGAATGCTCACCTCGGGATAGAATTCCTTCCTTTCAGGGAGAGAATAGACGATCAAATTTCGAATACCACGAATCTTTTCACAAAGAATTGATAAACAAACGTGTTACAACTTCAATCACAAATAAGGTAAATGTTCAGACTTAAAAAGACACCACGCAGAAAAATTACAAGCTTTCTAGATCTATGGCAGGAGTAACAGCAGTTCCAAAGTACCTTATATCGGTGGTAAAAATGAGCTCTCTCGGTGTAAAGCATGATTTTCCTTTTTCCTTCAAAAAACCAAACTCGTGAACGAGATATATCACTTGGTTTGGTGTATCTGAAAAGAAAGAGAGTGGTAATTCAAAATTCCAAAAGAGTGAATATAACATTTGAAGACAAGCATACCCTAAAATAGAAAAAAACAAGGGAGAACAATACATGGAAACTAAATGATGATTAAAGGGTAGAAAGATGGTTTCCTACTCTGAAAGAAGGCAGAAGGATGCATTCTGTGACTTCAAGAAGTTGCGAACTCTCACATATTCGAAGTAAGAACTAATGAATAGCATAGTTCCCCCCTGAAACAAAATGTTAAATCATGGCATACAAACACATTAGGGTTAATTTAATGGTTTCCAACACTGAGCATGTACCTGGCTAGCATCCTTTATCTTTGGAAACACCTGTACCCAGAAAAGAGAGAGTATCTTGTCATGAACCACATAATGGTTTGAATTTTCTCCCCAATCCTTACATTTTCCTAATATTAAACCCCCAAAGAAAATTATATGAAGAGCTTCCAATATATGAAGGACAGGATGTTTAAATAGCCAGTTAAAAAGGAAGCTGAACAAGTCTGGCTTTTGAAAAGGTTAAGAAAGCTGAAATCTTCTTTTTATGGCCTTAACCAGAATGAGGAAAGTGTGATAACATTTTTCTGTCAAACTGTAAATTTTGTAACAACCTTCTTAGTAAAATATTCAAGTCGAGCGTCATCAGCATTGATCACCGAGCTTGCATCAAGTCGCTCATAAATCTGTGGCAAGTCAATATTCGCAAAAGATTAACACTTAAATACGTAAAATTACTGGCTTCATGCATTGGTCATATTACTAGCCAAAGTAAGAAATCAGGCAACTGAAACCAAAATATTGTAGAATATGTCTTAATGAACTGAGAAGCTACAGGGTAATGCTCTATAAAAGACGTGTTTGATCATTGGAAATGTATGCATATAGCAAGACATGAGACACACGGATGCACCCATGATGCAATGCATGCATTGGTGATCTTTTTTCTGATACATCTATCTTGTCCAATTATTGAAATCCAGAAAGTAATTATATCTGTAAACATTTTCCTGGCTGAAAAAAGGTGCATCATACTTCAATCTCACTAATGTTATCGTCCAATGCCCAGGTTTAGAATTAAGAGAGAGGATACATGTAGCCAATGCCAGGGTTTAGAATTATAAACTAGTTTCAGTTTAGTTTCCCATAATGAATTTGGGTTTGACAATTAATGCCCCTGGGAAATTATTTGTCAAAAAGTCTAAAAAGTGAATGAATAACCAATGACATACTGTAGATTAAACAAGTAAACTGAATATACCTGTCGCACTTGAAGTAAGACTTTGGGAAGCATGCCTTTATACTCACACGTCAACTTTACCTATTAATATCATCAAAAAAATTGTTTTAGCTAACCCTTTGACTTTGTTAGACATTTGAACCAAGTAATGAGGATGTTGTTTATTCATTAGAATATGGATGAAATATTGTGCATATTCATTCAACATGTACAAAACCATGGCTTAAGCCATATGCAATCAGCACAAGAAGAGCCAGATCCATTCTGATTCACATATTTATAGTTCGAAGATCTGATAGAAAATAGTTCAACTGGTGTCACAAGAATAACACTTTAGGCATACTCTTGAGAAATGAAGTGTGCAATGGTGAAATTTTTCAGAACACCACAAAAGAGTTGACTGGAGTAAGCTACTGAGGATATGTATGGTTTTCATTTGATGCAACTAAATACACTGCTGAATCAGATATATAAGGTACACTTGATTATACTAAAGATAATAGTGAACATGAATTCTAACCCATCCATGAGTTGGACTAAATTTTAGCCCAAGTAATATGTGAAACACAGGGAGAGAGACATGATTTAAGAGCAGAAGTGAATGCATTAAAAGACAACAATCTTTGTAAGCTAAGCCAGTCCTATGATACTGGCAGGAATTCAGCTATTATATAGTCCCTCATTGCCCTTAAATAACAACTTCTAGCTCTATCTCCTATGGTCCGGATGTATGTAGCTGGAAGATTTAGCAAATGGAGTAAACAAAAAACGTACCTTTCCTTGGTAGTTAACACATTGATGATTGAACAGAGCATTAATGTCTGAAACAAAAAAGAAACTTGATTATAATTGGTCTCAATGCGGATTCTAGGAAAAGTACCAGTTGCCCCGCCTTAGTAACTTTTTAATAACGCAAACATGCAGAAGTAGCAAGAAATAGAAATAAATGCAGCATTCTCAGAAAGGCAAGAGAAACATAGATGTGTGATGTACATGCACAAAAATGGAGGTGTAAAACCAAGGAAAAACTTAATCTCTATAATTTGTCAATTGCTCTGTACTAATGCCATAGTTTTACATGTAAGACTTCTGGAAAATGCCTTGGGACTTCCTATACCTGATGTCTAGATCCAATAGCTGAAAGAGAAAAAGAAGAGGATAGAATTACCTGGATTAACATAATAACCCAGAAGTATAGTTTGCCGATAAAATTTTGCATGCCCTTCCAAATACCTAAACAAGAAAAGCATGCATCACTGAATTAATAGTTTAAAGAAGCTACAAAGAAAAATATGACAACTATAACTTCTGTAAAGGATTCTGTACAACGATGAACCTTAAAATCTAAAGCATCACATTGATAATCATGATATCGATCAGGATAAATAGTAGACATACCACTTCCTAATGCGCATGATGTCAGTCCCGTGCTGCTTAGAAGGTATGCGGTTCAATTTCTCAACAACAGAAGTTAGAAAGGCCCAATTCTAGGTAGGTGCACATTGTGTGAGAAAAACAGGATATAAAAACATATTTCGAAATCAAGATGAATATAACAACCAAATCACCAGATTCACGATTTACCTGCATTGCTATGATATCTGCATGATCAATGATTAGAACCTACTCATCCAATGAAAAGTACTCAATCTATTAGTTATAAATTAACAGAAACAGAAAATCAAAAAAATGACAAGCATCAAAAGGAATACTCCTAAAGGCAAACTAGTGCAAAGAAACTACCTCTATAGAAGAAAGATAGTCAACATCAATTTCCTTATTGATCTCAGCTTTGGCAATTTTCTGACAAAAATAAAGTTCTGTTAACTGCAGTAGAAAGTTGCACAGCTTTTTTTATTATTTTATGTGTCTCAAGCTGAAAAATTACATTAAAGAAAACAAAATGCTTAAGCATGAACCCGAATCTCGAAACAACAAAATCTATGCCGCTTTCTACTATTCCAATAGCATGCAAGCAGTAATTAAATCATAAATTTAAGTTAGAATTAACTTCTAGCAAATTGCAGATGAAAAGCACTCCAGATTTCAAACATTATATACAGTTTAATTCCAATTTCATAAAGTTTATTTACAGAAAGCATGAATGCCACCAACACAGATGAGAAGTTCTAGGCATTAGTTACATCTTCAGAAAAGATCAAGCCAAATCACCCTTGTGAAGAAATAATGTCCAAAAGATATGAAATATCTACAACCCAACAGATGCCAAGAGAATCATGTGGAACTAAATACATTACGCTACGCAAATTTTCATGGTAAGGGTAGCAGCTTACGTCGTGTAATTTGAGAGGTGAAGCAATAATGATGTCTGAGGAATAAAAATCACTATATAACTTTATGCTCTTCCTGAAATAAAAATCAAAAGAGAAAAAAAAAAGACATTATTAAATATACTCATATGAAAAATCAACTGTATAGCTTGTCACAAGATGCCACCCTTCAATAAAAATGTGATTTACCTTGTAAACTTGATTCCCAGCATAAAGTTGTCATCAGTATTTTTCCCAACAAAAAGAGCTTGATAATCAGCTGGCTTCGAAGACTTGTTTCCCATATTTTCTTCATCATCTTGAACTCCAAACTCATCAACAAAACGGTCAATGTGATCCACATTAACCTGAATAATAAATACAAGCTTAGCATATGATCAATAGATCAAAATAGAAATTTCGAACAAATCAGCATTAATAACATTTTAAAAAAAAGACACCTGATTAATAAGCTGGGCCAAGAATGAAGTACAGTGTAGAGATTCGAATCTCATCACGAGCAAATAAAATAGAAAAATGTTTAGGTGACAATCAGAACATGAAGATGAATGATGATAAGTTCCACTGTGTACCCCACACCTTGAACCATAGAAACAACCCTGATCCCTCTATTTATGGCCCACCAAGTTTTAGAATGGAGAATCTAGACTCCTAAGCAAGATAAACATAGAGAACCAGTGCTTGTTCAATGAATCAGAAGACTGTAAATCCTATACACATCCATCAAATCAATGCAAATTGAGCACGATAGATTTCAAATAGAATTTTTAGAAATTCCTCAAACAAGGACAAGATATAGCCATACTTAATATTAGTTATTGCCTGAATTGCACTCAAAGATACACTTGCAAATATGGAAGCAAAGAAGTATACCTTGTAAGCTTGAGGAGTCAATTCTATGAGCCGCTTAACAATTCGAAGTGCAATGTGTCTCATTGGTAATAGGATAAGCACCTGAGACCATAAATTTCTACCACGTAAACAGAGAGATACCATGACTTGAGAAAGCATAGCGGTACAATACAAAATCAGAGGTTGAAATTCAAAGCATTAACTTCTAAAGGAACATGTTAGAGACCACTTTCTCTAACACTGAATCACCACAAGAACAACTTCCTGCACCTTGAATCAACACACACAACAAC